>CM029536.1:12930903-13102748 GCA_017141395.1 Laodelphax striatellus
CAAGGTCATTGCACTGACCTTTCAAGGTCACGGTGCACCAGAAGTCTTAAATTTAACCTACTGCCCCTGTTCAATCATTTTCATCTCATATCCAAACCAATAGCTGGCACAGCAGTCTGAATTGAATGGAATTCAGTAAACTAATAAATTCGATTTCTTATTTCAGTTGAATAATGGGCATAATCAAACTTCATCAAATTGAAAATGTCTGTCACAGTAATAAATACGTCCTGTTCAATCATTTTCATCTCATACACTAACCACTAGCAGGCGCGGAAGTCTTCACATGTAGTTGATGAAACTAATAATGGATTCTGATGAAACTATCGATCGAAATTAAATGAGTTATGAGGTGTGACAGCGCTGGGGCGTCAGTAACCACCCGGACGTGCTCTGCCGGGCAAAAGCACAACTATTCATTTATTTATCGACATTGGCATGAGGCGAACCATTACAAGCGACGATAACACAATCTAGCTCGAGCTAGCCACTCAGGTGGCGGTTTTTTGTCTCCAGCTCCAATTCTGTATGCGGAAACGATTTTCCAGCCACTGTAGAGGAATTTGAGTTGAAGTGAGAATAAATTGTGAGTAACAGAGAATGAAGAAAGTGAAGAGAGAATAGAATGTGTGTGACAGAGACAGAGAATGAAATTAGTGAAGAGAGAATAGAATGTATCACAGAGAGACCGAGAATGAAAAGAGTGGAGAGAGAATAGAGAATAGAATGTATGTAACAGAGAATGAAGTAGTTAACAAAGACTAGAATGTGTGCAACAGAGACAGAGAATGAAGATAGTGAAGAGAGAATAGAATGTGTTACAGAGAGACCAATAATGAAGAGAGTGGAGAGAGAATAGAACGTGTGTAACAGAGAATGAAGAGAGAATAGAATGTGTAACAGAGAGATCAATAATGAAGGGAGAATAGAATAGAATAGAATAATCACTTTATTCACGCAGAGTACAAAATATGTCGCTTAAATTCTATGAAAGTCATTACAATGATCGTCATTTAAAAATAGTAATTACAGCATAAGATTAACTAAACAAAACATGAAGTAAGAAAGACTTTAAATGAAAATATATAGGTATAAATTTTAATTCAAGATTTTTGAATACAACTTAATAATGGTAAGATTTATTTTATTAGATTAACGTCATTGAGAATAGAAGTAATTGATTTTGTATCTACATGAAATGGCGGAGTTTGGACATATAAATGTCCATTCTTGGAGAAGGATGTGCAAGGACATCCTTCCCATCAACAGAGAGAGAGAATAGAGAGAATGAAAAGAGTGGAGAGAGAATAGAGAATAGAATGTATGTAACAGAGAATGAAGTAGTTAACAAAGACTAGAATGTGTGCAACAGAGACAGAGAATGAAGATAGTGAAGAGAGAATAGAATGTGTTACAGAGAGACCAATAATGAAGAGAGTGGAGAGAGAATAGAACTTGTGTAACAGAGAATGCAGATAATGAAGAGAGAATAGAATGTGTGCGACAGAGAGACAGAGAATGAAGGGAGAATTGAATGTGTAAGAGAATGAAGAGAGTGGACAGAGAATAGAATGTGTGTGACAGACAGACAGAGAATGAAGATAGTGGAAAGAGGAGAGAATGTGTAAGAGAATGGAGAGAGAGAAGAGAGAATAGAATGTGTGTGACAGAGAATGAAGAGAGAATAGGATGTGTGTGACTAAGAGACAATGAGTATGGGTGAGAGTGTGAACCGGAAGAAGAGAAACACCGCAGCAATCAATGTAGAGAGTAAGAAATGGGATGAAATGTAATAGATGAAGAGAGAGACATAGTGAATATAGAGATAGTTGAAGACAGGGAAAAGTGAGGATCGTTTGCAAGGGGGATAGTGTGAGCGAGAGGAAAGGGAGGAATGGAATCAGAGAAATAGATGAAAAAAGAGAAAGAGAGCTTAGATGTCGGGAGAGATATTATAAGCAAGTATTGGTAGAGGAGACGCAATGTGAAATAAAAAAAATAAAAAGGGAGATCAGTAAAACGATATACTTTTCTCCTGACATGATTGGAACCATTTAGTTCACTCTTCTATCTTACCAGGCCAAAACATACATGCAGGCTTCATCTAATAGATCAACATTAGAAAAAAGAAGGATATTACAATATAAGTAACCTCTCTTTCTCCTGATCATAGAAAATTATAATAAATTCTTCTAAATAAGAGTTATGTTTCAATAGAAAGAGAATTAAGTTCTAAATAACAGTTCATGTTGTTAATGTTTCACATTAAATTCACTTAGAAAATAATGATTCATCTCCTACTTATGAGAATCAAAATTATTATATTGAATTCAGAGAGAAAGAGAGTATGTGAGAGAGACAGAGAATGAAAGAGAGAGCGAGGAATAGGTGGCGATTTTCAACAGAGACAGACAATTATTTCGAATCAATTACAGTATTTCATTTTAGCGTCACAGGCAGGATGCATAGGACGGCACGAGCTTCAATTTTCAATCGCCGAGAGCCTTTGCTTTGGCGGAGAGGAGAGCCGGAACCATTTTCAACGGCGCGGGATTTGCATGATGACACAACAGAAAGTCATTAAAACCGTCCGCAACAAATACTAATTGAAATTCAAAATAACCACCAACTACATGTTGTTTTGTAGCCTCTGCTATCAAAACTCGATTTTCATGTGAAAATCTGCCGCAAATAAACATAAACGCTTGATCTACGCTTTTCGACGTTGTTGTTAGAATGTTATGATTGTAATAGAAGAGATGCGGCTAATGGTGTACAGTTATGAGAAATTATAAATATGATGATATTTGATCAGAATTTCAGATGGTAACAATGTCGGAAGAACTACTTACATGAAATGTATTGTATAACTGTTGAGTGCAACAGGCATAGCCCAAACAGCACTCATGACATCATGATAACATAGGAAAATAAAATTAATATGGAAAAATTAAACATGTGTTCATAACAATAAATTTAAAAATAGAAATAGTATATAATGGAAACTCAAAAGTTAATAAATAACAATCACATTATTCATAAATAGATAGAAACATTATAAAAACGAACTTGATCATGAATGTACAAACAGAAAAATCTACAAATTATGTATGAATAGAATACATACTACAGATAGGATTAGGTAATAGTGTATCGATTTACATATAATTATTTATTTAATTAAATTTAAAGCATGTATAGCAGTTTCCTTTTCACCATACACGTACATTATGTATTACTATGTATTGTGAAATAGATATTGTACAAGAACAATTAATATGGTCGTCCGTGGCGAAGCGTGGTATACTCTTATTTGGTCATTGCCAGGTATATTTCCTATAGGACCAAATAAGCATACCACGCTTCGCCACTAATGATCGTATAATTCTAGAATATCTAATGTATTGTAAAGTAATATACAACTTAACTATGTATTGTATCATCTACTAATATGTATTGTAGAGTACTATATGTATTGTAAGAGTGTAACTGAAATAGTAGTTTTCATTTGAACAAATATATATCAACAGGTCAGCGTCATAGTACACTTCGGTCATTGTAAAAGTTTGGAAATCAATTATAAATCCAAGCAACTTTGTATAGTGGAATAATTGTAGGTAATTCCTATTGCTATCAATTCAGTAAGTATGCAACAACAGATAAGGATGCAAACTAGATTAAGTTATTTACTACACAAGAACATCCCGGGGTTGCATCAAAGTGCAACTTTATTATACTCTAATTGAATCTTTTTCCGAATCGAAAACATGTTATTCCCTATCTTATACGTGCTAAGTCGATTCGGAAGAAGATTCAATTCGAGTATAAACTACATAGAATAGTTTCCAAATGTAGATCCTAACTGTCATTGTCATCTTTCAAGACTCTTTCAAAACAAGGCTAGACATTTATTGTGTACTTCACCCATATAGATGTTCAATGCTCATTTGAAATGTCTTATTAGAAGGAAAGTAGATCAATCAATCAATCAATCAATCAATCAATATTTATTGCCAAAAAAGTAAATTGTTTAAAAATCAACAATAATATTGGTTAACAATACAAAGTAAAATTGTAAAACATTAGCATAAAATACAAAAATAATAATAATAATAATAATAATATTACCTTGAGAATAAATTTTAAACCATCAACAGTATTAAAAAGTATTAAAATAGTAATAAAAAATATTAAAATATAAATCAATATAGAACAGAGATAGATTATTATAGTGCTTAAGTATTGAATGAAATAGAGAATAATAGACTTCATTCAGACAATAATCACAAAGTTTAAACCTCAAAAGTTTTTCAACCACAAAGTTTAAAGTCTAAAACAAGATAGTCCTATGTTCTTCATGTCTGAATGTGACGTTACTTTAGTAGTTGCCGAAAAGAGAAATCGAATGAGGGAATTGATATTTCTAGTATAACAATTGAATAGCATCGATAATAGCATTGCCCAAGTTAATCAGCAGTAATCGATTCGAGTCCAGAACTGAATTCCCAGCGAACGATGCTGGTGAGTCGGTCTTTGTTTTAGAGAAGTCAATTATCTTTATTAGTTCCCAAATGGAACTCAATATTGTTTGTCTTCTTTGTTGTTTTCACAGACGATGGAAGATTTTGTTGATCTAACCCTCAAAACAAAGGAGAGACATGTGGGAGAGGGTAGCAAAACATTCTTCATTCATTCTTGGTAGATAACATTCTTCTTAAAAAAATGGTCTCAGGATAAACAGCTGTATTGAACTGTTATAAGAAGTATTATTAGAATGCGAATTCAAATCAGGGTCCAGTTTCATGAGAATTTAGAAGTCCTGTGAAACAGGAAAGCGGCGGGTAAAAGAACACACACTTGACACGAATAGCGCGGCGTACTATGTAGTGATTTTTATGTGTGTTCTGTCTTTATTTTAGTGTGTGTATGCCTTTTTCCTGTATTACAGGACTTCTAGATTTTCATGAAGCAGGCTTATAGGCAGGGATCAATAAAGCCGGATTTTAATGCTGTTCTAAGTAATAGGTTTTGAGTTTACACACAACCGTAAAACAGAAAACGGTATTTTCCTAAAGTTTTGAATATTTTCCATTTCATTCACATCTTGAACTATTGAGTCATAGAACATAGATCAGAACATATAGAACATAGATTCATCTTGGTTCTTATATTGGTGATAGATTGCCCTGAAGGTTGGTTCCAAGGAACAATAAGAAACATTTATAGAAAGATAAAAATACAAAGAGCATACAAGTATTTAGAAAAAATAGTAGTGGCGAGTGATAGAAACTTAAATATATTCATTTCTTTTACTGATTATCTACTACTACAATTAATATTATCAAGTAATTGCGAGTTTCAACTATGAAATTTTATAGTGTATGTATTACTGTATACTGTATAGTATACTGTATTTTATTACAAGGAAACTGTATGAAGAGGATCCATTTTTTCAATTGTTGTAAATTAGTTATCAATTATTGCTTTTGCAACTGAGCGATTCATAAAAGAACGATTTGATGAGATCAAATAAACCTCAACGAGTGATCGCACGAGCAAAAGAAACTTCGGAGTATAGCATAATCGAGTAACGCGAGTAGACTCGCGAAGTTTGGAAGTTGAAGACTTGTTTTATCATGTACAACAGCCCGAAGCGAAGTAAATTACCTTCAAATCGTAAACAAAACGCTGCAGTCTATTGTTTCAAACCAACATTTATAAAACGGGCACCAGTTCTGTGGATGAATTTCAACATGATGAAAGTATATATACATTGGACATTTACTGGATATATATTGCATATCTATTGGATGAAGTTTAAGAGGCTTTCAGATCCTGTTACTAGAGAAGAAATACGCTGATTCAGTTGGAAAAGTGCGGTTGGCTAAAATGATCAATCAAGAAGAGAATTTTGAAAGTAGTAAAGTAGAGTTTTTAGTAAAGGTACTGCCAATCAGGACGGCAAGTCTCAGCAAACTGGATTCTTGTTCGTATAAGTTAAGCCTTATGAACATCTTTAAAACAGTAGACGTAGGGACAGGAGTTTTAAATTCGCAGTCTTTGCCGAGCAAAGTGAATTATTCTGAAAAGATTCCCGCGCTCAGGCAAGCGATGCGAGAGTTACCGCTGTCTCGCATCCGCGTTGAAATTTCCCTGCAAACTTTTCCTACAGGAATCAACCCTTCTAACTCAGCGACAGCCATCTTTGTTTCATTCTAATTCAAATAATCGTGCCTCCTTTCGTGAAACGAACGACTACAAACTTCACCGCTTATTTATTTCGCCGTGATAAAATGCGGAGACATCCAGCTCTGAAAATGACAGACTGCTCGGGAAAGATTCTCCAGATGGTTCTGTCAGACTATTGGAACTGATGAATTGTTCGAGACCTTCCGTAAAACAAATCCATACTTTCAGAGATACTCGACAAAACAACATTATTCAACGGTATTATTGTAGAACAAATCATATTTTCGAAGAGATTGAACAGAACATTTTGAAATGACAATTTATCCAATTTTCTATCATTTATAGTTGATTACCATCATTAATAGCTGTACTATAAAAGATTACTTTCCGCTATTCTAAACTTGAAATAACTAACCATTCATTTATCACATCCATTTCATGTATCACATTAATGTATAATCTCACCATTCATATACTGCATATCAATCACATAAATGGCTGGAGGGAATGTTCTATTACAGAGCGTGCCATCCAAATTGGCGTCTAGGGGAGGGTGTGCGAGAGAGATGGATAATCTCTCCCACCACGCTTCCCCTCCAGCCGCTAAGGTTAGTACAGTCACCTCCAAAATTCTCGTTGAAAGATAACATCTGATGTTATTCAGTGAAGCAAATAACATCATACTACTGCTGGGTAACCGAAGCGAATATGAATTTTTTTTTGCCAGCTGAATGAACTATTGAAATTTACTGTACCGCGAGTCAGCAGGCACTGTAGTGGGAGAAAGCGATCAACGCGCATGCTCCAGTGAGAGGCCAATTTGGATGGCACGCTCTGTACCGGTCCAAGAACAAGATGCAGTTACATCATGACAGCCCAGTAACATCATGAACATGATTATTCACAACTCAAGAACGCAACTAGTCTTACGCAATTACTTAAAATAACTTGAAATAATAATTAATCACTAAAAATTATACGGACGAATAACTGATCCTTGTTCCTTTTCATTTTTTATAACATGATAAAAAATCACTGTGTAACTACAACTTCTACTTTCAAAAATCAATGTTTCTTTGTGTTTATTAATCATCATACATTCTATTCATTCAACTGCCTTTTTTTGATCATCTACCAACTAATAAGGAAACCTCTAAGAGATAGTATATACATAGAGAACATACTTCTCTAGAGTCTGTTCTCTGTGGTATAGAGTAATATTTCACATAATAAAACTGACAATATGAATAAAAAAATTCGAAGACAAAAAGTCGCAAGAAGCGAAATAAAAGTGAATTTTACCATCGCTATATTCCTTTACGTAGGTGGGCTGAGAAAGGACACAAGACTCTTCTTCTTCTCTGTTCCTTTTCTCTTTGTTCTGCTGTATCTTTTCTTTTGGGATCTCGTTGGCATTTTCCTGTCCCAGTTCGTCTTGGGTTTTGTTTTACATTGTCTCCAGGGACTGTAGCCCGTGTCTTTTACCGACCAACTCTTTATCTCGGTTACAAGGCATGGAAAACCCTAGCTTCACCTGACAGAAAGTTTATCTAAATTCGTTATTTTTGCATCGTATTACTCTCGACGTGCGCTGCTCTTGCTTGTTAGAAAGTGATTTAATGCGAAAAATGTGTGAATGAAAGTGAAATAATTCTGACTTGATATTGTATTCTGCTTTAAAATATTGTATGATTTCAAATTTTTGTTGGAGAGGTGATTTGATTTGGTAAGCTTAGTGCCTTCGTAATCTCATGACTTATGCGTAAGTATTGGGATGAGTGATGACAACGATGATGGATGAAATGGATGGATCTATGGCTTCTAGGTAGTTTCCGAACCAGCAAAAAAAAATTATTTCATATTTATTTTGCATTATTATTTATTTAATTCATATATTATTATATTTATTTCAATTATTTTAATAAATTATCCGGACCACCTCATAAATTATATTTATGCTCAGTTTCTCAGTTGTTCAATAGAATATTGAATCAATAATTTTTTTTTGTATTTGAAAACACATTCTTATTGATTCTATACTGCTATTGGATCCATAAACTGTTTATGAAACCGGGCCTTAGTGTAGCAGTTCTTCATAAAATGTATCTGTGAATAAAAACTATGATCAGAAACAATAAATTTGATAATAATTGCAGTGTTCCCCTTTACAAAACGGCACTTCATTTTGGTAAGCGCTTTGCTTATTTAGTTGAATGCATCAATAGATAAAGAGAGTATAAATCTGCGCGAGGGTAGATTAGATAAGCAGCAGAAAAAAGGGAGTGAAATTAGTTCATAGTGCAGGGATGAGAGGACGTCCCTTAGTGTTGAGAGAATAGATAAAGGAGCGAAAGAGACAGAATAAGAGAGAGCGTGAGAGAGAGAAAGAGAGAGGGTTTGAGAGAATGGGTGGAGAACTAGGTCCACTGTAATAAGCGAGTGAACGTAGCCCAGTGGTAAGTCCAGAATAATGGAAAACTGCCAACTGGCTCTACCAACCCCTGGTTACCTCATTTTTGCAGCTAACTAATGGCCAGCTCGTCAGCATTGCCACTGACCCAATCATACAACGCTGGTCACATTACTCAACAGACAATATTGCTAATTTTCGGCAGGTGAGTGATGAAAAAATTGAAAAATTCAACTTATCTCATTAAATGATTTACAATTTTTAAACAAAAAAATACAAAACAAAGATGAAATATGGGAGATTAAGGTGAGGTAACCTCATCTTGCTAAAATGAGAGAAAGAGTGAGTCTAGAGCGTACAACCTGATTCTGAAGTCTGACTGTTTCTGAAACCGAAACTAAAGTCTAGAACTGTTCAAAACTGATTATTATAATGGAAGTTAAAAGAAACTTGAAAGGTGTTTCATTGTTATTTGGACTTACATATTGTTTAATTATGACTTGTTACACGCCGAATGATTATTAAATTAGATGTCATTTAAATCGAATGATACATAATTCAGAGTGCACACCAAGCAGTCCAAAGCTGTTAAGCTAACACTCAATTTCATGTTTGGGCCCTAACCTAACCCAACCTAACTAACCTAATCCACAATCTTGACCTGATCAAAATGCCCTTATTTGATATTTTGTAATCGGGGTTCCCGGGAACCTAACCCAACCTTACCTAACCTAATTCACACCCTAAATCTGATCAAAACACTCCGATTTAATATATTTAAATTTGGTATTCCCCAAGATAGAAGTTGTTAAATAAAATTTTATTTAATTCTTCTACAAAATTTCCATACATAACAGAGATTGAGCACCACTATATTTGTATTGAGAACCTTCTTAAGGTTGCTCTTTTCTGACTCATCCTCTGTCTGATCACCAGATGTTTAGGATGTAACCATTAATTGAATTGAATTGAATTGAGCAAGTTTAACAGATGTAACAGATATTGCAAAATTGTATGACAAGATCATAGACAATTATCATCGACTTGATGAACAACTGAAAATCCGGGCATTGAAGTGTCTCATAGAGGGTTGAAAAATCAAATAATTTACACCTCGATAATGATCCATTAATTTCACAAAGGTTCGCAGATTAGCACGTGCAAAAATACTCAAAGGCCAACACTGGCAGAGAAGAAGCTAACAAGAAACGGGCTGATACGGAGAATTAATTTAAAGTGTCGGATTAATGGTAAGCCCTAACAAGCTACCAAATAAGTTGGGCTTGACGTTTGCAAGCCGCCGTCTAAACGGCGTTCGTCCACAACCAACGTCGTGCTTTTAGTAAGAGTGGTGAGGGAACGGTCTGCTTTCACTTTGTCTCGACATAATATTAGGAGCGGCACTATTTAAACGTTTTGGTGGCAGCGGTGAGATGGAAAAATGGGGAGTTGAGACTGAGAGAGAGGATGAGCGATGAAAATGTTCAGAGAGAAAGAGAGAGATATACATAGCCAGAGAAAGAGAGAGACAGAGATGCTTTGTGTGCCCTATCAGAGATCTGAGTAAATGAGTTTTGCTCTAAGCCACAGTGTGGCACCAGGACAACGCTAGGCGCCTCCAACTCTAGTCCTGTTTGTCTATTGAAACACACCCCACCCTGTATATAATGCACTGCTCAAAACAGACACTCTTCCCGGCGACTGCAAGTGCCTGCTTATTAAAGGGAGTCCGTTTCACACAACATCAGTGCGCATGATTGGTTCAACAAGTATTTCTAAGCCGTATTAGTATTCCAAAAATATTATTCAACGGATTGTTTCCACAGTATTTTACAGCTGTAGTAGTATGCAGCAATCATTATAAACAGATTGTCCCTCATTAATGATCAAAAAAATATAATTCAACAGATTGTTTCCACAAGTATTCTACAGCTATAGTAGTATGTAGAAAACATTATTCAACAGATCATCTGTTGAATAAACATTATTGTCTCTCATTAAAGATCAAGAAAATATAATTCAACAGATTGTTTCCACAAGTATTTCACAGTTCTGGTAGTATGCAGCAAACATTATTCATCAGATTATCTTTTGAATGAACAATCTGTTGGATAAACGGATTGTCTCTCATTAATGATCAAGAAAATATTCAACAGATTGCTTCTGTAAGTATAGATGGGCCAAAATTTCTTGGCACTTAGCAGCTGTCTACTACTAACATTGCCTGCTACTATAAATCTTTAAATCCCCCCTGACTGTGATTATGCTTTCAGCTGATCGGTGCATGTAGTAGCCCAATATTTTCAGAAACGTACCCCTACCCCCCTCGCCATAGCTCGAACCGGCCGAGCTAAGTGCCAAGAAATTTTGGCCCATCTATATTTTACAGCTATAGCAGCAAACATTATTCAACAGATTTTCTTCACAAGTATTTCTCATGAATGGTAGTACCACAAAAATATTATTCATCAGATTGTTTACCACAAGTATTTCCAAGCAGTAGTAATATCCAGTAAATATTATTCAACAGATTGGTTCCACGAAGTAGGCTTCCAATAAGTATTCCATGGTAGTAATTATATCAAGAGAATATCATTCAATAGATTGTTTCTACAAGCATTTCTCAACAGTAGAAGTGTCAAGAGAATATTATTCACCAAGTATTCCTTGGTAGTGGAAGTATCAAGAAAATATCGTTCAACAGATTGTTCCCACAAGCATTTTCTCAGTAAAGGTAGCATCCATATTATTCAACATTCCACACCCCCCCCCCCCTCCCATCAAAAATAAAGGAAATTGATTTGTTGCTCACGAGTAATCACGAGTAATCACGAGTAATTTGTTGGTAAGAGTAATCAAAACAGCCTGAAGGGTGGTTCGAATTCAATAACGAGTTTTGAAGCTTCTACCGAATGGAATGGTTTGTATTTTATTTGTTTATTGATAGAACTTTTTAAATGGGTGAGTTGAAAAATAGGGAAACTGTGTTTAGAATACATCAAATGAGAATCGACAAAGATGAGTTGACTTCGATTCTATTATGAAAATTTTCTTGCGTTTATGAAAAAGAGTGCTTGTTATCATTTGACTATTGGAGTCAAGATTGATCAATACAGTACATCCACATGCCTTTTAACAGCATATCTATTCTTAAACAGTATGAAACAATCCATATGAGACTTTCAAAGATAAGAAATAGTGTAATTGCTAATGATAACTTGAATATTGTTAAGCATGGTTTAGAAAAGTAAAACATTATTATAATTCAATATTTCCAAAATGAAACATGTTATCAGGAAAATGTAATGTTTTATGAAAAATGCCGAACGTAATATGAGAATATTTGGAATCAACTGTATTGTGGATCATTATATTCCAGATTTCAATACTTGAGTGACATGAAAGCCTCTTACTTAGTGCAAAACGAAGATGATAACTTCGGCAACAAACAAGAGATAGACATTACCACAAATCTTGTCTATGCTACGGCCTGGACGAAAGAGGTCCTCCCATAATAATATTATTTCAAGTTCATATAACATTCGCAGGCTACTTCAAGGTTTTGGATATTTTCCCCTTTTAAAGTTGAATGAAATACCAATTAATATCAGTAATCAATGAAGACAAATTGGAACAAGCATTGCAAAAACTGAAATATGCTGTTAATGAATGCATTCCTATCAACTGTCCTTTTTAGAAAACAGTAATTAATCAGATTCTGACATCTTTCTCAATAGAGTTGATATTATTCCATCCGTTTCAATTTTGTGTATTTCAACAAATGCTGCTTACACAAAAACAGAATAGCAAACCAACCCGTTTTCTTATCTCACATGAATGGAATATTAATTTCCAGTTTCAAAAAGAGCCCGCGCTGTCTGTTAACCTTTCAAAGTTTGTCTTTCTTTGTTTGCCTTGGTTCGGGAAATTGCAAAGAACTGAAATTCAATTACGGAGTTTTCGATGAATCGTGCCTTTTCCTTTTTGGCTGTCCCACGTTTTCCGTTTAGGAACGTTGTCATAGCGTTGAGAGGAAAAAACGTTTTGACTTGAAACAGAAGTTCAAAACTCACATGCTTGCATATGACATTTATTCTGGAACGTTGAAGGTGCTTCATATTCCAGTTAGCAGAACTTGAATTGGATTCGGTTGCCGATTTATCGCGAGAGATGGAAAAATTGTTCCATTGCCTTGAGCTGACTAATTTAACCTATACTACAATGCTGGTAGGTACAACTCGAATTTCCTCTGGAGAAAAATTGAGTGCACGAGCACAATAACTGCCAAAAGTACAACTGCTATTTTTTGCTTTCATAATAACAAATGGCACTGCCAACAAACGGCGAGGTTTTTAGGGCAAACAAACTGAACTCAAACTCAGTTTTTACATGGATAAAGCTATTGAGGTCATTTTTAACATCAATCCTGTTTGTTCGTTATTAGAATTTTCAAACATAGAATACTCTTAATTATGTATTGTACTTTTATCACGTGTCGTATGTAAATTATTTTTTCTAATGTTCTCGTTTCATAACTTATGGACAATCATCCTTATGTATTATAAGCGTATTTTGAAAAAACCAATGGCAGCAACTGTGACCGTTATATATTCATTCATTCAGTAATGTTTAAATAGCATGGACCATTTTAGATACATTTTGCGCCAGAAGAAAGTCTTTGATGTGCAGGTTCCATTTGGATTTAGGAAAAAATACGTTGAAAGAAGGTGTAAATAAAGTAAACTCAGCACCATCTCTTGGCTCTTGATGGAACTGCTAGGAGCTGTGTGCTAGATCATGGCATATTGAAGGAGATATTGTATACCATGCACAATGCACATATTTATAGGAATATATTCTACATTCCTTCTTATTATTACTTCACGTTTGCAAAAGTATTGAATACTAAGTAAATACTAATATAAGTATTGAATAGGGGGATTTCTTCAAGTATTGAATGAATTGACATGAAAGTTGAACAAAGCAAGCTGCGGTTTGCACTGTGGGAACAGTCTTATAATTATGTTCTTGATTCATGGAGCGAATCAAATTAATAATTAGATCCTGGTAAAGCCACTAATACTGATACTATACTTCTGACCGAATACGGTCCAATAATATTTATGGTATTATTGCCATATTTCGTGATTTATAATTTAGTACTACCATATTCATGATTTCAGTTTTGGGCTTAAGCCTGTTGAACCTTTTTATTCAGTATTATGTGTACATTCCTGAATAAATAAATGAACAAATAAATAAATTTCAGTCACATAACACATCAATGATTCGAAAATTCTCATAAAAAAGTCCAAGGGAAATGATGACCGTCAAATGTTTTGTTATCTTCCACATAAATTCACTCAGCTCTCCTTGAAATGTATACTTTACTCAATTTCTGTTGAAGGGATGTTCCTGTGGGAAGAAGACGCCTTGCTGAATATGCTCTATCAATTTTCATCCAAGGAACATACTCTTGCACTTTATAAATCATTTTATATGACCTCCACCCCCCTGCAAAAACAATAATATTATGGACAGGATATAAAGAATATAGCTCGATTTGATGGGCTAGAAAAATGCCCCACTCCATTGCAAAGCGGGGGGATTAATGGGCCTCTATCCGAAGGTATACAGATAATGTTATTTCCCCCTACTTACAGCTGAGTGCTCCATTCTTTCCGGTGAAGCACCAGCCTGAATGGGCCACAGAGCGCCTCAGCATTAAGGTTATTCGTCGGATACGTAGAGGCTTGCTTTCCTAGCTACGGCAATTTCTCATAACAATTTTTTTACATAGCAGAAAACGCGAACAATTTTATTATCGCATTTAGAAGCCATAAAGGCGGGGTCTCATTTGATCCACTCAGTCAATATTTTATGTGTAATACTATAAAAATCTCAACAGGGCTAGGATATGAATGATATCAACTGAAAAATAATTTTCAGGCTGAAGATTATAGCCGTTTTATCATTATCCACCTTCGAACTACCATAAACAATGAAATTGCAAAAGAACAAACATTTTGTACACTGACAAAGTTGAGCTTAGTGTTAAATCAATTTCTGTCTTATGGTGCGGTTTCACGATACCAGTAGACGTGTAGGTTACTGGCAGGCAGGTTGGTCATATGATCATCCACTCTATACATACAAATAGGGCAATGCACACCAGTCAGTGTGCATTGCCCTATTTGTTTGTATAGAGTGGATGATCATATCACCAACCTGCCTACCATTAACCTAGACGTCTACTGGTATCGCGAAACCACGCCATTAGTGTTAAAACTATATAAAGTTATTACTTGTTCAACTACAAGACTAATAAATTAGTAATAATTCAGTTTCAAATACCAAAAATTGCTGATTAAAATTTAGCGTTTGGCTTCAAGGTTGCGTCGGTATCCAGTCGCACAGACTAGCTGAATACTCCCGTTAACGTGTTACTCCCGCAACGGTGTTTTCTCAATAGGTCTGCTCCGCTAAATATAATCTATGAGATCGAAATGGCTTTCCGGTGGTTCGGAACTCACCGAACGAAAACTATAGGTCTATTTATCTCTCATCATCATCCTTCTTATTACCCAAGCGCAAGAGATTATGTGGGCATCAAATTGACTTATCTAAACATTGAAGTGATATCGTACATAATGAACTAATCACAATATTTTACTGACTTGCAGTTCAAAGGTAAATAAATAAATAAGGTATGAAACATCTTACTTGAGGCAGAACATGTTTTCGAACTAGGAGTCCATCGTCAGTGCCTCAGGCCCCAGGCACTTCCCAATACCCAGGCACTGACGATGGACTCCCAGATTGAAAACATGTTCTGCCTCAAGTAAGAAGTTTCATCTCTTAATTTCATCTATTTAATTTCTTCGATCGTTCATTGTGGTTTAATTTTTAGCACTTTAGCAACTCTTATAAACATACGGGATGTTCCATTGTAGGTAAATTGATTCTTAAATTTTTTACATACATTATTCTAAATGATGTTTTAAAATTCTTATGAAGTTTGATTTGTTTTGCATTGTTGGTTGAAGAAGATATGACCGAAGGTAATGACGAACCCATAACCTATCTAATGTACAATAGATGATTTGTGAGCATTTTATTACGCATTATAAGGTATTCATCAGCCTTCCTATTGCCTGTAAGTTACATGAACCTCAACACCAATTTGCCAAACACACAGCGACAATATTGCGAAAAACGTCTCTTTTGTTGCTGTCGTAAAGTTCTTGTCCTATTCTATTTCACTTCATGCATTTCGGCAATTCATAGCGCTACATCTTCCGGGACACTTCACAGTTGATATTATTCGTAGTTGGCAGAGGTGGACTCTCCACAAAGATCTCCATAATGACCGAGGCATTCTCTTTACGACCGCATATAATATTTGTCCAGAGGCGAACGAGCAGTCTCTCCCTTGGGTCAGTTGCTGAGAAATTCACGGAATGGCAAACTCTTATTATATGCGGCGTAATGGTGAAATGTGGCAACAGCTCGTGCCCTGATGGAGACGAAAACAACTTAGCAAGACTGCAGAAGAGGCTGCCTGGCTTTTATTCATTATCACTCAGTTTCATGTATCGAAATTTCATAATGCATAATTTACTACCGCAATTAATTATTAATTAACAATATTATTATAGTACAGTACTACCCCGCTTTACCGGACCCGGGTTAACCGGAACGGCGATAGAAAAAAATATTATTAATTCACCCGCAAATTGGTGGTTCGGAAACCACCTAAAGCTGTAGGGCCATTCATCTCTCATCATCATCATCATCATCCTTTCCATTACCCACGCACAAGCCTAGAAATCGTGTGGGCATAATCCCCAGCAAAAAACATTTTGTGAAGAAAAATTGCAGAAAAACGTAGCTTATTTTAGAAAGTAACTGTTTTAGTCTATATTTGTGGATGTATTGTGTAATTAATTCGATGTTAGGGAAGCTTCATATTACTGTTGTATGTATGCGTGTTTTTTTCCAAATCCAACCTCAAAAATGATAAACAATTGATTATTATTCAAAACTGTCTTTCCCCCATTATTCCGGTCAAGTGGGGTTCTATTGTATTTATTCATCTTATTTAAAAATCTCACATTCTGATTATCATGTGTGGAAGAGTTATCATATCAGAAAAAACATTCATCAAATACTTCCTTTGGAATATTCAGATGAAAATTTCGACTGCTGAGTCATATTTAGTCGCAAGAATATTCGTTATTTTCCAGGTCTTTGAATCTTACTAATTGGATATCTGACAAAAATGCGCGGAAAAGAAGATTTTTCGACAGAAAGAAAGCTGCAGGCAGTACGCCCAGAGTCTACCCCTCCCCACCTCCCCTACTCACCTCTTTCCACTTCTATCTTCTTTCCAAGCGAATTTCGTTTCAAAGCCTAATTAAAAGAGCAATAGCGGTAAATGAGAAATTCTTTAACAAGCTCCAATTTCCAATTTTTCAAAGATAAACAGAATTTTGTGAGGTAATTTCTATTTCACCGACTAATCTTGTTATTGTGAAAAAACCTTTCATAAGCTCAAGCTTATCCTAGATCAAGGTTTTCTACTTATCAAGATACTCTGGAAATACTTCAGAACGTTGAAGGAGATCTACGAATTTCATCATAATTTTCGCTGTATGCTTACTTTATCTTGCTATAAAATGTCATGATTAGATTACTTTCAAGTTTATTCCTTATCAAATATTATAATTTAATAAATGGACCATTTATATGACTATATCCAGGAATAGAAGATGTTCTCGATTGCATGTTTCCATTTCCCAAATTGTTGCATTTATCCAAGTACTGAAGTTTTCTCAACTAATTACATAATTCGACCAGAAAGTTTTAGAGTGCTTTCCTTGTTATTGTGAACTAATATTAATACTTTTACAGATTTTGTGTATTGTGTAATACTGAAACATTTATTCCTGATAATCTGTATAGTAAACAATATTTATGTAACATGATAACTATATTGACTTATGCATAACGACATTATTTTATCATTTTCCATAGAGCCTATATACTTTCCACTGACTTATACTTACCACAACGAAATAACTAATTGTTGTAGAGAGGAAAATATGTAGACGAGAGTGGAAAATCATGAAAATTAGATGAAATGAGTGACTCTTGAGTTTTTATCAGCAATTAGAACTACACCAATAGATAGTAATTCTAAATTATACTCCTAGAATGGTATACATCAATTATATAACTTCAATCAAAGTTATAAAGTCTACTTTGACTTTGAAATTCTCTTCTTATTGGGATTCAGTGTTTGAATTTAATTTCAATTTATTCAAACAGTAGACTATTTAAGGCCCTTATTAGACTATCAAATGTTTTATGAAAGATCTTTGACAAACATATGCCCGGTTTCTCAGTTGTTCAATAAACTATTGAATCAATAATTTTTTTCAATTTGAAAACAAATGGTGCTTTTAATTGAAGGATTGAGAAACCGAGCATATGTTTGTCAAAGATCTCTAATAAAACGTTTTATAGTCTAATAAGGGCCTAAAGGGAAAAGCTTTTCAAATCTCTGCCTTGGAAAGTCGAGAGCTACTTATCAATCAGGCAATGAAAATTGGATGAACATGAACAAATCTGGAAGACATTCTCTGTTGAATTGAAATGGGAGTTGAATAGAACTATAGATGCGCTCTGTATTTTGGTCTACCGACGGCCCCACAATTTCAAGCACATTGCATGTATATTTTATTACATTGCAGATATTCTGTGATTCTAAATGCTAGCTACTTTGATACTATCGGATGGCAACTAGACAGCTGACATAGTATGAACTAGTTTAGTACCCTATTTATTTCATTTGAGAATTCTAATTTTATTCCTAACCAATTACAGGGATAGATAACTCAACTGTTCAAGTACTCAAGAGAAGAGCTTTAAACCGTTGAAAAGTTAAAAGTTGAAAGTTATCAGACCAGTTGCAAGAAAATCTTCAAAACTTCAACACCAATTAGCAATTTTAATTCTTATGGGTAATCGAAGATCAACTTCCATCAAAAAACATAATCTGGCAATAGAGAAGAGCAAATTTTTATTCTTATGGGTAATCGAAGATCAACTTCCATCAAAAAACATAATCTGACAATAGATACGAGCAAATTTTCATTTTTATGGGTAATCAAAGATCAACTTCAATCAAAAAACATAATCTGACAAGAGAGAAAAGCAAAAATTAATGTAATTTATCTATAATCAATCCTTCATGGGCTGGAAGCCGTTCCACCACTTTCCCACACACAAACTCAAAAATCTACCCCACACGCCTCAACTTTCCAAAATTTATGGGGTCTGCTCACATCACAACTCAACTCTTGGAAGATGGAAATTTATAGGACTCCACTGCTCACACCAACATCATATTCGTCTGGTTCAATTTAATATGCACCACTCTTACAATTTCAATTTCCCACCCGCGACAAACTCGGTTATCAGCGAGCCTGTGACGGAAAACCGTGAAAAGAGAGACAAAGATTTGCGCAAATATTTATTACGGTTGACAGGTGTTTGGAAATTCTTGAAAGACGACGAGCAAGTTTCGGAATTTGTCTTCCATGCTTTCAGCCGATAACTGCCAGCTTTCTCACACGTTCTGGTTAGGTTAGTTCTCCGCCATCTTTATTATTTCCGTTCTCGACAAAAGTTGCCTTAAATGTTTGTATCTGCAAAGAAAACCCCCCGAACAACCCGAAAGTTGGAAAACTTCTACGGAGCGCTTTTCACGGCGGTTTTAACTTGCATCCGTTCCACGTCCATCTTTTCAGCCCCTTAACTTTTCAGAGATTCGAACTGCTTTGGATTCCATATCATTATATGACGGAGCTGTTCCAGTTGCCAAGTTAATGGTCGTCCACTGGGGAACTATAGGGGAGCGTATTCAATCCACTAAAAGCGTCTCGTTGTGCAGACTCAGTTTAAGTGCCATCCAACTAACTTATTCGGACCTTATTTGCTATTATAAACCCTGCAAGATAGACATAGTCGTGCATGGAACTCAAGGTGTGGGAAGAGACTTTCTGATGTCATTAGAATGATGTGAAAATTTAAAAATATAATTTTGGAATAATTATCTATTCATGCATATGAAATAATGGTTTGTAAAAGATTAACTATGCCACTAGAATAATGTGAAACTGTGTGTGATTACCTCTGAAATGTTTAATGATAATGTAATATTCAATAAAGTCAAAAATCGGAAATCGCCCATTAGGATATTCACTATTGTTCGATTCAGCCTATAGTTTAATGGTTTGTGTGAAGTGGTGAAGTGTGAAATGATACTCAAAAATGTTTCCAATTAAAAATAATTTAACGAGTGGTTATTTTCCAATATTTTTACATGGAAATGTCAATATAATTATGAACCAACTTCATCAATCATGTTCCTACTTTAGAGATAGCTAATTATACCAACTTTACTCATGGAATGGACCTCAGTATTGGAAAGTTAAAATTTCAACAAACTAAAATATCACGATCAACGTTCATAGCGATCAATCATTGTCAATACAAAAAGTATGAAAAAGCATCACAGGGAGAAATATTAATATTGCGAGCTCTTTCAGAAGAAACTTTTCAATCAGAATGAAAATATGGTTTTCAACTAAACGATTTTCATTATTGAAATTAAGAAGAGAAGTTTTGGACTTGGAATACTTTTGTTTCCTATTGAGTAGAGTGTTCTAGAAATTAATAACGTTCATAGATTGAAAGAACAAGTTTTAATCGGAATTAAACTATTCAGTATTATCATCATCAAACCACGGAGTGCGAAGGGAATACAATATTAATTGACATGCTGACTGTTGACTTCAGAAGTAGAAACAAGTTTAAATTAAAAAATATTCAATTTCCCATGCAAAAAATGTTCATTTGGCATGCTTTTATTCACTTCACTTCAGAAATTGAAAGGTTTTTCAATTACAAAATATTCAATTTTTCAACCGTAAAATATTCAATTGACATGCTTCTCATCGACACCAGACATTGAAAGAGGTTTCAATCAAGAACATTTCGATTTCCCAACCAGAAAAACGTTTATTGAAATTTGATATGTGCATAGTAATTGAAAGGAGTCAATAGTGAAGAAAAATGTTTAGTTCTCCAGTGTTGAGATCGTTGAAAACTCAATCGGAAGCCGGAACGGAAGCCAAATTCCTGAGTTGGCCTTTATTATTCAGTTGTGGGTGCTTTTTCCTTCATTGCATTTTTTGGGGTTGACGAAGAGTGGAGAGAGAAAGAAAGAGAGATAGATATATAGAAAGAATAGAAATGCAAAACGAAAACCCGACTAATGAAATCTGAAAATTCACACAGATGACGAGGAGAAGCGGATGACGACGACGACGGTCCAATATTAAAAAGTCGGTTCGTGGAGCTCATAAAGGTAGGTAAACGATGCCAGAACGTTATTTCAGCTTCGGTGAATGATTTCATCAGTTCGAATAATGCTTTTCCATTCTGCACATCAACAGCTGGCGTAATGCAGTGAATGGAAAATGAAAATCCTGTGTTACAAATGTGCATGAATGCCTGCCTACCACTGGCGGCCCTAGAAATTGCGGGGCCCAAGGCAAAGTTCAACAGCGGGGCCCTCTTAATACCTGAAATAAACCTAAACTAGTCTGTTAGAATAAAGAATTGGGGCCATTAAATCTATAGATACTGTGAATCCTGTACTTTGTAAAGGTGTTAATAAAATGATTCAAGTTCTAATGCATGCAGGCATGGAGGATCGTAGTTCTGGCGATTATTTATGATATTATATACATTTTTTCCTATTGCTAAACTGGCGTTATTTCATTTTCCAAGCCGTGGTTCACGGCTGTGCGGGGCCCCTGAAAAACGCGAGGCTCCAGGCGCCGCCTTTTTCGCCTTCATATAGGGCCGCCTCTGCGTGCCTACATTTTACCTGTGTGGATTTGGATTCCAAAGAGTGTATTAGATATAAAGAGCAGTAGAGGAGTTTCTGTAGGTATCCTTATTGGATTCCCATTACAGAATAATGTGATATATATGATAATTATAATCTATGTTTTCGTCATTACATACGTCATTCGTCATTACATGATATACATACTAATTATAATTTAAGCATTTTAGCGTCATTCGTCATTACATGATATACATACTAATTATAATTTAATTTTGGTTTTCATTAGTAAAGTTCCCTGGGCGAGTACTAACTATCTTGTGAACTCTCCCAATGAAAACGTTCATAGTAGAGTGATGGTAGAGTACTTGTTTTTGGTAGAGTAGAGTGGGATAGCACCGTGGGATAGTACTCTACCACTTGCCTTCCCCCACCACCGCTTCTCACTCTACTCTACCACCACTATCCTAATGAAAACAGTCTCGAGCTAGTAGAGTAGAGACATTTTAAGGTTAGATCTGTTCACTAGACAACACACTTTACCTACTATTCTCAATTGTAGTGAAAACAGCTACTCGACCAAGTAAGTAGAGTAGAGTTAGTACGGTAGAGTTAGTATGCTAGTTACTCTACCACTAACTCTACTAATGAAAACCAGGCTTTACTGAACAGAATATATTTCCATGATGTAATATAATATTGCATTGCTTCAATGTGAGATGTCTCAGCGTTTGGATCTGTCTGTTTTCGGTTGAATCAGTCTGATTGACCAGAATAATAATTGAATTTATTGACTGAAATACCCACAGAGCCCCTAGGTGATAGATGGAATGAATAGTAATGAAACCAACGATCAACATAGTGAACCGACCCGGCAAGCAGAAGAGTTGTAGTAGTCAATCATTCGGGCTGAATGCCCTTTGATCAGCCGACTGCAATTTTCGCATTTTACACAGTTGGCTGCACTGACTGTTATGTGCAAAGCTGGAGGCGACACTGCCTTCTAAATCAGGTCACCATCACTGCCACCGCCACCAACCATTTCAACAGTGCCATGTTGCAAGATATGTGTCATCTCCACACACGTCAATGATGGGCTCAGTGAGTGACAATCGGCCTCTAGAGGGCTTTTGGTCTGACAGACAGACCCCAATCATTCAAGTATCAGCCACGACAGTCACAGAACATCACTGTACAGAATGGCTAGTTTACTTTGCTATGGCATTGTATGGCCTGTTTCATAAAGTTCAGAAGTGTTGTGAAACAGGAAGATGGCCAACTCACACTAACCAGACAGATCAGCTGTATTGACGATTCTGGAACCGTCTTGTCTGAGCGTCATCATTTAAAAGAACATTATATGTTTGTTATCCGATGTTTGGTATGCACGTGTGAGTCATGGTAACCATGAAAATTTTTCGAAACAAGGTTTTTCAAACTTTATTTAATATTTGTGAATATTAATATGAGAATAATCACTTGTTTAACATCAATAGGATTGAAAATAAATCGTAAACAGTAATATTATGTTTCTAATTTTTTTAGGGTGATGCCCACATGAGCTCTAGGCTTGTGCGAGGGTAATGAGAGGGGTGATGATGAGAGATGACGACTGTTTTTAGGCAGTCGGGACCGACGGCTTTTCGTCTCCTCCGAAAGACGGAAGGCCGTTTCTGTCAAAATCCGTTCCGGCAACTGTATTCGATCTTGTAACCCTTGGATTATCAGACAGGCGCATATCGCCCTCGGCTACGGACCACTCCCGGACCACTAATGTTTGATTGCACCAAGAATAATCCATTTTGATCCAAAAGCAGTACAGTGCTATTTATAGTCCAGGAGATTCAAAATAGTTGATCTTACAAAAGACATCAGTAATATCTAATATCATGATTTGTAAAAAATAGTCCCACTTCTTTCATGAAGACAAAATAGTTCTAAAGGATGAAATACAATTCAATTAAATGACACTTCTTTAACAGCCAACAAAACTTGAACGTAGCGCTGCAGCAAGTTCTCTCAGATGTCATTCTTCATGAAAGCTCATTTAAAGTTGAACAAAATCGATCACAAGCCCAAAGAAAATAGCGGTTCGACAAGAAGCTCTCTGTTCACCGTTCAGTTAGGCTACTCTATGTTCACAAAAAGGCAGACAGTTTGCATCACAGAAAAGTTGTAATCCATAATAATTGAGTTTGTCCCGTCCGAAGTTGAGATCAGTCTGTGCTTTTTGTTTTTCAAACCGACTACTCAAAGTTGGACATAAATCGAATTAATCTCGCTGACGTTCAAACTTTAAATTGGAACTCACTAGTCACTTTCCGGACCGCTCCCGCTCAAAAGACTGTTGATTGCAAGGCATGTCCGAATTATATACTGTTTGTAACGCACCAATCAGAAAGACTGGGCCACAAAGTGTAGTCAAAATTGGCCGACGTGATCAAAGAGACACTCACGTTTGTCAATGGAGCTATTTGTTGGTTTTGAATCAAACTGCAGTCAGGGTGAAGAAAGGGATTTTTCCAAAAACAACACTGGTTCCATTTTGAATAAAATGAATGAAAGGGTTTTGTCGGATGAATTGAGCAGATTATATAGGCTACTAACAAGAGTTTTTTAAATTTTTGTTTTTTCTAAAAAAAAAAAAAATAAAAAAAATAGAACTTATTACTTATTAAATGAAAAGACAAGATGTTGTCAAACCACTGATTTATTAGAAAATGATCAGTGGTTTGACAACATCTTGTCTTTTCATTTATTATGGATAACTACCACAATATCACCTTCACAACTACTCAAAGAGTTATTACTTATTATTAATCTCATAAAACAAGGTAATTAATTGATCATAGTTATTCTGTAATTTCTAACAATAAGAAAGGAAAAATTACTAGTAGCTTCCATCAAATTCCTTCATGTATTTTTGAGATGGTATGATGAGCAAATAGTTAATACTGTATCTTCATAACAAGAGCTACCTTCCTAACTATCCCGACTTGTTGAGTCGATTGATAAAAAATGGTACGATATTATGACACTTGCATGGAATATTGTGTGAAGAGATAACCTTTGAAAGTGGAATATACATTTAGGATCCCCAGTGATTCTGTATTCTAACACATAACACATACACAAATCACATAACATTAAGTCAGTGTTAAGTCATAACATAAGTCTACAACAGTCACGATTCCTGCCTTAAGTATACATCCTAATAGAAATACGCCTCTCTTACATAATAATGTTTCTCCTTAGTATCATATAGTAATGAATGATAATAATTAA
Source organism: Laodelphax striatellus (assembly GCA_017141395.1). Taxonomy (NCBI): domain Eukaryota; kingdom Metazoa; phylum Arthropoda; class Insecta; order Hemiptera; family Delphacidae; genus Laodelphax; species Laodelphax striatellus. The sequence goes on from CM029536.1 coordinate 12,955,710, forward strand.
AATGATTGCAACAAAATAGTCGTAAGTGGAATCTACGAAATGAATGAATCTACGAAATTGAACAGTCGAGGAAACTTAAAGTTTTTCCTTCCTCAGCTACTGGGAATGTTCAAACATATGCAAAACGAACAAATGAAGGGGAGAGCGTTTGGAAGTAAAAATTTATTGGACAGAACAAAATTGAACACTTGTTGAAGACTGAAACGGCTGGCTGCTCTGCTTATATTTGCTCATAATGACCGATTCTTCCCGGCCTATGCTGCTGCCGCTAGGCTGTGAGAGATTTCAGCTTTCCGCGCCAAGAACTGAATGATTTATTGGCGGGCAAATATATTATCATTGTATTTCTAACTGTTTTACTTATGGGCCAGTAACAATTTATGGCTGAATGATTACAGCTAACTTCAAGATTGAGCCGTTTAATTTGTTGATCCCAGTCCAACTCGATAAATCTCTTCGTAAAGATGTTTGGGGTTTGTGAAACATGAATCATTCGGTGGTTTAGTTGCTATGGTAGTTCTAATATCGATTCTACAGTATACAAATATATTATTAATTCTGATAAAAAACTGAATATAATTATATTCCTGACCACATGCAGTATTATTATTACAATTATTCCTCGTTGTATATTCATGTGATTTTTAACTCAATGGATAATTTTGTAATATTGAGTTTTTAGTGTAATTAAATCAATCTGATGCTCCTGTATGCGGACGTGATTTCGTTAATGAGATCATTTGCATACAATATTGACACGTTTCTGTATATTCCATTGTATTTTGTAAAGACTTCTTTATAATCCTTTTTTCTTGTTTAGATTATAATAAGATTTGTTTTGATTTATTATTTTGAGCTGCCTATTCATTGTTTTTTTCATCACTGGTTTTTTATTACTTTGTATTTTATGCACGAATAAAGTAAAATACTAGTTCTATTCTAATAATAATTTAAATACTAATTCAACAGTATAAAAATATATTAATTCTACGAATAAAAAAGGATTACACTATTGTTTCAAAACTAGAATTTAGAACTTCAAAAAAGGATTCTTTTTTGGGAAGAGCCCTAATGACGAATTATAGATTTTTTGAAGAACTTCATAATTTTTTTAGATTCATGTAGAATTTTATAAATCTTACCCACAATTTGATCTAATTCACCGTCATGTTCAAATACTGAGCATACATAACAATAATGTTCCTTTTCAATGTTGGGCGATATTTATTTCAATTAAGACTGCTCTAACCGCTCAAGTCAACTCGAAGTTGAGAGATACGTTTCAATTTGAATAGTAAATTATGCTTTGTGATCTAATAATAGATTCGAATTTAATTACACCAACACGTCATCTCAATCTCCTAAGATGAGTGAATTATGAATTACACTTCTTAGTCACAGGTAAAACCAGTTTGGAAAGAATGTTCGTTCTAGCGAGAGTTATTTAAGATGATGTCATACGTTCGAGAGAGATGATTTCACTTCTATTGCGAGTGTTTTATCAACTTTGAGAATAGAATTCCATAAAAATCGGCATTGTTCATCTTTAAACTTCTGTTTGATATGATTCTCTAAACCTCAACATTTATTTTTCAATATTTGATTCTATGATTCACGACTATAACTACTATCAGAGATGATGAAAATCGAGATATACTAGGTAAGATATAAGGTTAAGTTGGAAGGAAATGAGACATTGCAAGTATTCAATTGCTTTTAAATCATAATAATCAATTGAACGAAAGTCCTAATTAATAATGCTATAAAACTGCATTAGCGTTAAATGCGCACTGCATTATTAATTAGGAATTTCGTTTGATATTATATACTAGGTTACTTATTGAATAGTTCTAATGTCACTCTCCTGAATTAAAACCTAATCAAGACTGAAAACTCACCACTATTCAAGAATTGAATCATTCAATGTATTTCAAATGATTACCTGGCATTTCAGGAAAAACTGATTTGTACTCACCTGGAATAGAAAAGAATTGATTATTTGGATTGGAATGATGAATCATTAAAAATGCATGCAAAGAATATAATAGTGATATTATTAACAATAAATTTCAATACATTCTGGTTTGAAAATCCGTAGGAAACAATGACTGAGCATGGAAATTCTACAAGAACTCATTCTCAATTATTGACCTCACATGATGACAAACTTTTACAAATCAACATAATTATCATAATACACATAAATTCACAATAGCTACTTTCTTCTCCAAAATATCTATGTATTCTGTAATTAAATTCCTACTAGTAGTTTTCAAATGGTAAAAGATGGAAATGGAAGAAGCTTCTCCAGACAATATAATTCGAAGTACAAAACCCCATATTTGAAACTAAAAGTTATCTTCTCCGAATAAAACATTTTTATTTATTTTTTTGAATTTCAGAAACACATCTGCATACATAGATTATTCGCCTTACTTTGCTGGGGATGATGTCTGGGTTTACGATTTATCAAAGGATGAAGAAACGCTTACATCAAGATGCAACGTTGCCTATATACATGAGCATCATGTCCTTACACTTCTCAGTAATGAAAAACCAACAAACGAGATATTACGAGTTGCTTTTTACGACCGTATCTCATTCTTCATCACTCTTACTCTCTCACACTTTCTCTCACTATCATTCCCTGTTCACTCTCTTCTCACTCTTTCACTTCCTCTTTTTTTCATCCACTCTCTCTTTTGCAGAATTTTTGTTTCCCTTCCAATCCTCTATTTACAGAACTTTCTTCTCAATCACTATCTTACACTGGCCAACACCCCTTTGCAAACTCATAATCTTCATTATTAAATAGTTTATGACTTTCTGACAATCATTCGCTCACAATTTCTCAGTAACGATCTATCTCACTCACACAGACATTCCATTCCTTCTTCATCTCCACCCCTCACATCCACTTTCTTTTTCTAACTCATCAACTTGTTCCTCTTTAGAATGAAGGGATGTTTCATCCTTTCTCCTATTCTCTTAGAAACGATTATCTTCTTTCTATTCTCTTAGTGCTTGCAAACTCCAGTAAAAATTGATGAATTTCACTAGTTCAGTGACACCATGTTTCTTCAGAAGATTCACAGTGGAATATTGTCTCACCCTACTTTCTAACTATTTGACAGCATCGTCATTTAATATTCTTTTTCAAAACTTTTCTAAAGAAAATCGCAATTGAGCTGAAGATAGATTAAGTTTTCCGTTATCGCCTCGCTCTTGGATTACAATTATTATTATCAAGAACCCAATTTTTTATTATTGCAAGTGTAATTTTCATGAATTCAATTCAATTAATCTTTGGCCTGCTTTCATGCTAGATATTTCTCAGTAATAAATACTGAGAAAAAGAAAATTCAAAACTTATTGTGCCCAAAATGAGTGAAGGTATGTGAAATATTCAGAAAATTCGTAGAGAATTGCTGTGCTAATTAGTGTTGGAAATTGATTTCAGGATGTTGGAGAGATTGGTTTCACAGCTTGTTGCATACTTGCGGGCGACAGTTTGGTTGTCCAATAAATTCCTTTGTGGCTTGGAAAGGCTTATCGCATACAGATTGGTACAGAGGCAATGGAATCTATATATGCAGTTTGAAATTCAACAGTTTAAAATTGCTACAAGGCCTACAATTGCTACACCGCAAAATAATTGTTTATATTGTTGTCATTATGTTATTCAATTGTCATAAATGCTAGTTGTTTTATTACTTGATTGCAATAATTCAAATGGATAAATAATTGATACACATTATAAATGTTTGATGTCATTTTTTAATTTTTATCATAACTTTGTTGTTAGTTACTGTTGCTTTGATTATTGGGTTTTTTGGTAGATGGCAATTTTTGAGCAATAGAATTCTGTATGATGTGCGACCTATGTCGATTATTTCTATGTACGATTGAATAGAATAAATATAGCACGATCCATTTAACTTGTCATAAATCAGCTGATCGGTAATAATTAAACAGTGATTTCGACACAATAATCAAAAGGCTTGAAAATTTTAAAGACCTTTCTTAAAATACCTTTTTTAACACCTTTAATAATAATAGTTTTTGAAAGACCTTTTAAGAATCTCGTTATTATTTGTATGTATTGTGAATTACAGATTGCTTTGAAACAGATGATTTCTGACAGGTTGAAAGGATTGTGCTATAGATAGAACTCGTCTTTGGCGAATAAGCTATGCTTGGCTAACGGCACTCATTGTTATACTGTAATATGTGCATCTTTGAACATTTTGGCAATAAAGAATTTGATTTTTTTTTTTTAACACAACACCTTTGGAAGTATTCTCATGTTGGGCTGCACCAAGCAAGATCAACTTTGATCAAGGATCAGTACAACGCTAATGAAATGGTTAGCTGATTCGATGTAGTTGATCCCGGTTGGTGCAACCCAACACTAATAACGTTATTTTTCAAAATTCCCGATTAAACTTGTACGAACGTGTACCGAAGTTTGCATCTTAAGCACCACAAAATTCACGTTAACTTCAAATCCTCATTACCGTTGATCCCGGCTTAGTTTGAGCCGAGTTTAATGCAACTTTCTCAATTAACTTGGTGCAAACTGAAGACCGTGCAACTCATGAAATGGAGATGCAATGTGTTTGCCGACTAATTAGAGCTGCGTTTGAATTGATAGACGTGGCACGAACGGAATCTTTGTTGTGGCGAGGATATAACGACCATCTGCACACACAACGGGCGAATCACGTGATGCTTGCTGAGAGAAACCTGAACGCTGGATCCAGGTAAAAGGGAGATTATCCGCCTCTGTGTGGGTACTTAGTATGATACGCCCCCGCTTGATAATTTGCATTACAACGAACTAATCTTGAATACATTTATCATTATGTTTGATATTATATTCATGTAATGGGTATAATTTTCCACTGCTTCTATGGAGTGATTTTAATTTCATACGGAAATAATGCTAAGATCTAAGATCCAAGGTAATTAGAATATTTATTTGCTACGACCTTGCTATACAATATACATAGGATTGAGAATGAATTGACCAACCTTGCTATGATAGAACCTTGCTTTTTTCATAGAACAAGAGCAATATAATAATAATAATATAAAATGTGATTCTTGATTTTTTAGGGAGGTGTCTGGCGAATGACATGTTATTCAACGTTTCTTTGGCAACAAGCGTTGTTATGCTGGCTCTGTCTCCAGTCTGTAAGCATAGTCTGTAAGCACAGTCTGTAAGCATAGTCTGTAAGCACAGTCTGTAAGCATAGTATGAAAGCACAGTCTGTAAGCCCAGTCTGCAAGAATGTATTGCCCATCTGGCTTGCTAAGAGCGATCTATATGAACTAATAGGTTCATTGGTTTATCTAAAAACTTATCCTTTTTTTAATCCATGAATGGTAAAGGTGGATTCCGAGCCAAAGGTAAGCAATTTCTAGTCCTCATAATGATATTTAGCAGAGCAGTCCTCAAGTTGCTTTGAAAATAGAGACTAAACAAGATTAGCATAATCAGAAGGATCAACGTCGATAAAAACTTCGTACAAGAATTCATGAGGAAGGAACTGACTATTCATACGGATGAAGATATGTGAAGTACTGATTTGAATTTAGAGATTTTCTCTGCGAAGGAAATTCGTAAACAAAAGCAAGCAAGGAACGGTGGTATAGTAAGCCTATGATGCAAATTGAGTTTCATGGATATGAGGAATCACTGTTGTTCTGGCAGCCTGCTTTTGCACCATACTGTACCTTGGCTTATCAATTACGGAAGCAAGAGTATGAATGAAAAGCTATTTCCATCTAGAGAACCTAACTATCAGCAGCGGCACACAAGTGATACGTAATGGAAAAGCGTATGAATATGAATGGAATTTTCGTTTGATAAGAAGCGAAATTCATGAGCTTGAAGCGTACGATAGGTTGGCGAAGCACAAGTTCTGAGTTGACGGATGGAAATTGATGCTGTCTTGCAGTTCAAGGAGCAAAAGCTGCTTCGTTCCATTCAAAGTCAAGGCAATAAGTGTCTCGCCAGCGAAATATTAGACGCGTATTGTCAAAGAATTGCACAGCTTTACAGAGGTTGGTAGGTTTCTATTGAAATGTCAGATGCTAAGAAGCTAGAATAAGGTACTTTGAGAGTGGGAGCGATATAGATTTTGAGGATGGGACTATTCAGTACTTGTATTGATAGTACTTGAAAAGTACAGATGAATGGAATGCAAATTTTCCAATATTTAACAAATACTTAAAACACTACATGTTATTCAACTGAGAGGTACTGGTTTAGTGGAAAATGTTCTGGATATATCTAGCACAACAAGTAATGAGTAAATTATTGTATTTACATTAAGTATTGTATTTTAATTACATTGTATCACATTAAGTATTGTTACATTAATATTTTAATACTAAATACACATATATTTGAGAAAGGAAACTATATTATTTGTTAGAGTTAGGTATATAAATCATAAAACCATTCATTCGTCTGGTAGGCCACATATTTTTTGTCAAGAATTGATTGAAGCCCCTTAAAAACTGCTTACTGGATACTAGTATTTTGATGGTTATTCTCTTAGCGGCATGTACTATACGAACTATACTAAGTTCGCGTATTGTTCCCCAAGCTTACTGATGGAAAATGTTGAGAGTAATAAAATTTTAATGATGAAGAAAAGTACTACTGCTGCAGCCAAATTCATAACATTAATTTCAACTTTCTGTAATGGGTAGAAAATTGATATGTAAAATTTAGTGTGAGAATATTGGACAAGATAGAGACTTGCTTTAGTGTTAGTGTATTAGTTCGTATTACATTGTAGTTTTTATTGCTGGCTGCTCGGAAAAATTAGATGCAGTGAAATGCAGTTTTTTCTAGACGATGGACGAGGTGAGGAACTTTTCTCAGGGGAGGAACTGCCTAGCTTGCATCCTTGCCTGGGAAAGGCAACATCATACCCACCCGTCCCGTCGCCAGTCTGGACTCCCCTGCTCCCTCCTGTGGAAAAAACTCCACGTGTAGGCCACAGGAAGAGTCCAGCCTGAGAAAAAATTATTGTTTCACTGATCACTTGACTTTTTATCGAACCACGGAACAGTTAGGACATAGAAAGATTTCAACTGATCAAAATTCAATTTTAATTTCATAAATTTCTTATTCAATTCCCAAAGTTAATAGTTACTACAATGAGTTAATATCGAAATTCTAAATCCGACATGTAAAGAGTTCTTTTTGGTGATCGTATTGTGAACGGGAGTGCCGTGATCTCTTCGAGTAGGCTACGCGGACTCTGACAAAGATGTGGATCGGGTGCGGACTTTTCGTCTTAGCAAGTGAGTGTTAAGAGCTTATTTCTGTCAGGGAAGATCGAACCTTAGTAGATTTCTTGTAAATTTTCTCATGAATGTAATTTAATGATGTAATGAAATGTATGACGGGCAGCCAGAATAGTATTTTCCTAGATGTAACTTTTCTTAGTTAGTAGATATAGATAATGTGTGTTATAAAATAGAGCAACTTATTCGGTGATGTTGATGTATTCATTTCTGATATCTCCTTGATGTCGTAAGTTGTTAAGTAGTTTTTATGTCCCGCTAGCGTCTCACGCTACCATCAGGAGTTAGCGGGTTACATAAATGGTGGCAGCGGTGGGATCCGGCTGCAAGAATGCCGGATATTCATAGAGTACGATTTATTTCCCATGTCCATGACATCGCCGAGTTTGTAATACAGTTGCTCTATATTTTGGATGAAAGTATTCCTAATTCCGATGAACAAGATTTTGCAAGAAAAGTAATTATAATTCTGTCAGAAATGATAGAGGCTTTAGTAGAATTATTGTTATGTTAAATTTGAGTAGTAGAAAATTTGAGAGTTCTAAATGTTAATTTTTCTCAAGTGTATTGAGATAATTATATGTTACGAAAATGTCGGGGAGCAATTCTTATAAACTTCGAAGGCGCAGTTTTTTGAGTCTACTGTCGCAATTAATAGCAGTGTTGTTGGAACTACTCCCGCTCCGCGATCACGAAGAAATAGCATTGGAAGCCGCCATAATGATTGTAAAATTGTGTGACCCATTCCTGGGCGAATAGTTTACTATAAGAGCTTTATGTAATAAATTTCTATTTGATTCCTGCAATAAATAAAAGAAATAGAGAGAACCCTTGAAAAAAAAAATGATTATAAATTTATTTTGCTAGATGAGTAAAATGAAACCGAATTGACGAATTATCGAATTTAGAAAGTATTATTGATGATTTCTTTGAAAAGTCTATAACAAGGAATAATTATAAGGAAAGTTGTTGTTCTTCTCTCTCTTTCTTTTCTTTTATTCATTTTTCTGGTGGATTACTCTGAATATCAGTTTTAAAATGGTTATCGAACGGGAGCAGTCCAACCCTCCCCCACCATCGAATCCTCCGACGTCCAACCCGCCTCAACAACCACCATCGAATCCTCCAACATCTGAGAGACAACCAGGCGCGTCGGGAACCGTAAGCGAGATGGAGGAGTTGAGAAGACAATTGGCCGAGCTCAGGGCCCAGCATACAAGAATTGAAGAGGACGGAAACCATCAGAACAGATTGGAGATACAGGGTGCTGCTGCCCAGTTGCCCCGCCCGCCACTTCAGCTAGACGAAAGGATCTCAGCGTTCAATCCATGTTGAAATATTTTCGGGGGAAGAAGGCTCTCAAAGTGTGCGAGAGTTCGTGCAGAATCTAAAACTAATTGCCCAACTGGGAAACTGGGAGGACAATGACCTTAAATTCATATGCCGAATGAAAACGACGGGTGCAGCAGCCACTTGCCTCGACGCTCACCCCGAGCTGATGTCGCCTCAATCCAAGTTTGAAGACTATGAACGAATCCTGAGACAAAGATTCGAAAAAAGCTTGGATCCCGAACGATGGCTCTTCACACTTAGTGCCATCAAACAACATCGTGGAGAGACCGCTCGCGCATTCGCCGACCGCTGCCGCGAAATCGGGCTGAAGGCGATGCCGATTCCAGCCGACCCCCAACAGGCGATATGGGCTCGTGCACAGATGGATAGAACCCTTCTGACCGCTTTTGTACGAGGGTTACAGGGCACAGCAGCGGTAACCCTACAAATACACCCACCGAGAGATTTGGAGGAGGCGATTGTGGTGGCCGAACGAGTGGAGCAGGTGACAGACCACCAGCCGGATGACATCTTCGCTGTACAAGGTGGTTTCGCGAACAACTCATCAAAAAACGCAGAGAGAGAAATCAAATGTTACGAATGTTGCGGTAGGGGCCACTTTGCTCGCGAGTGCGCTAACCGAAGAGAAGGAAGTAATCAGAGAGGAAAATTTAGAGACGGGTAAAGGGAAATGGGAGAATAACAGAAGGAACGATCGTAGGGCGAGGCCAAAATTTTGTTTTGTGTGCGGAGATCCGGAACACCTCTCCTATGAGTGTCCCAAACGCGTGAAAGAGTCTACAGCTACGACTAAAAGCAGCTCAAACTCTCCCAGCCGACGAAACAGTGCTAATAAGGATTCGGAAAACTAGAATCGGCTAGGGTAAAATTGCCCGACCACCTGGCCTACGAAAAGTAAAGGGCGTTATGTCATTCCAAAATGTTTCGACTAGTGGACGGGGACTAGTCGCCAAAATTTGTGTAGAAGGAGTAGTTAAGGAATTTCTGGTGGACACGGGCGCCGAAATTTCTGTCCTAAAGGAGAGGATACCTGGGGTATGGCTCGAAAGGGAGAAGATTTCGGCAAAGGGTGTGACCGGAGATTCTTTACCAACCAAAGGAACGCAGGTGGTGACCTTGAGAGTAGCACACTTAGAAGTTCGACATAAATTCTTTATTTCACCTATTCATATCGAGTTTGATGGGCTCCTAGGTTGGGACTTGCTAACCAAACTAGGCTCGGTAATCGACGTGGTTAAGCGTGAAATAACTTTTAAAGAAGTAAGAGATGAAGGAGGAATGACGAGAACGCAGGAATACAAGAACAAAAGAGTAAGCCGGTGAACGTAGTCGAGCGAATACGGGAGAAACAGCAAGAAAGGAGGCTAGCAAACTGTTATTACGCTGACAAGAACGCGAAGATCGGAACAAAGAGGAGACAAGAAGACCGAGTTGGAAATTTATCCGCGCCGAGAAGCAGCGAGCCTGTCACCGTTCAGAGGGGAGCTGGCTCTAACATTACGAACAAACGTAAGATGCAAGATGACAATAAGAAAAAGAAAAATAAGAAAAAGAAGAGAGCAAAGAGAGAAGCGATGGCCAACGAAGAAACATGTGAGGAGAAACAGCAGAGAAAATTGCCAACGGACACACCTTCTGCGCAGCCCAGGGTGCCACCGCGTGGTAAGGAAAATCCCGCTGGAGACCAAAAGTTCCCTCCGCCAGGCGAAAGGGAAATTCCCTCGAGTAGTCGAAATTTCCCTTCGAGCCGCGCCGAGCGTTCGCCACGGGGAGAACTGAAGGCAGCACGAATCGGAGCGTCGCCAGCCGTTGAAGCCGCATCCAGCTGTGACATCACCACTACTAGCAACAAAGCGCCCACTGATGATCCGAATTTCTATCATGTATGTGCGGTACAGAGCGATGTTATACCACCGTATTCTGAGAAACTAGTTGATGTGTTTATAAGGACTCCTATTGACAAAGTTATGCTCATTGAACCAACGACTGAACCCTTACAAGGCCTGCGAGTGGCGAGATGTGTACAAAATTTTCAGGAAGGAAAGACATTTGTTAGATTAATTAATCTCACTCAGTCACCAATTAACGTTAATAGAAATAAATTGTTGACTGTGGCGGAGTCTCTAAAGATAGTAGATCCAACTTTGCCATAAATTCTGTTACCACTTCTGAAACAAACAATGATATTGAAGCTAAAATTGTACAAAATTGAGTCATCTTCCCCAGATGAAGCTAACCTACTTGGGAAGGTTTTGAAACGATTTTCGTCTTCTTTTGAGGAACCAGGATTGGAAGGATGCAGGCTAATGTGGAACATTCTATTCCCACTAGTAGTGACAGACCAATTGCAAAACGTCCATACCGAGTTCCTTATCACCTTAGGCCTGTGGTGGAGGAACACATTGCTGAAATGCTCAATAAGGGTGTTATTGTTCCATCTACTAGCCCGTGGAGCGCCCTGTAGTACTTGTCAAGAAGAAATCTACTGATGGCAATATCAAATATCGCTTTTGTACAGATTTTTCGTGCACTCAATGAAGTGACTAAGGCCGATGCCTACCCCTACCATTGATAAATGAAACCCTTGAAAATTTAGGCAATAGTAAATATTTTAGCACTCTGGATCTCCATAGTGGATACCATCAAATTAAAATAGCATCAGAAGATCAGAAAACAGCATTCACCACTGTGGAGGCCATTTTGAGTACAGACGCATGGCCTTTGGGTTGACTGGTGCCCCAGCAACATTCCAACGTTTGATGGACAACCTTCTAACTGATCTTCTAGGAGTAGAATGTTTTGTGTACCTGGACGACGTCATTATTTTTAGCTCTTCGATTCTACAGCATGCTGAACGGCTTGATCACGTACTGAGTATTTTTGAAAGCTCCAATCTGAAACTTGATTTAGAGAAATGTAAGTTTGCCAAGAGTTCTGTTCAATACCTAGGACACCTAGTAACATCTGAAGTAGTGAAACCAGACCCTTCCAAAATTCAGGCTGTACAGGATTTTCCAGTACCCAAAAATGTCAGAGAAATTCGTGGCTGGCTCGGGCTAACTGGTTACTATAGGAGGTTTGTGACAAACCTTGCTCAAATTGCTCAACCCCTCACTCAGCTAACTAAGAAGGGTGTACCATTTGCATGGGGTTCTGAACAAACTCAATCATTCAAAGAATTGAAACGTGTGTTGTGCTCTGATCAAGTCCTTATTTTTCCTGATTTCACCAAGGAATTTATAGTCTCAACTGATGCATCAGGCACAGCAGTAGGTGCAATCCTATCTCAGAACACGGAGGATGGGGAAAGACCTGTAGCCTATGCCAGTAGACAGCTGAACCCAGCTGAAAGGAACTATAGCACCACTGAGAGAGAGTTACTGGCAGTGATCTTTGCCACCAAACAGTTCAGATGCTATCTCCTAGGAAAGAAATTTCAACTTGTCACAGATCATGCAGCCCCTCAAATGGATGTTGAGTCTGCGTGATCCATCATCACGTCTGACAAGATGGGCACTCAGACTAGCAGAATTTGACTATGTAGTGGTACACAAGCCTGGAAAGAAACACACTAATGCTGATGCCTTGAGTCGAGCAGTGATGTCATTAGAGTAGAGGAGATAACTGAAGACCTTCTTATCCAACATCAGAAGAATGACCCATGGTGTCAGAAGATCTTAGCATCAGGCACTGGCATAAAGGAAGGAGACATCATTTTGTGGACAGGAGGTGATGAAGACAGAAGTAGATGGAAGATTGCAATGCCCAGCAGGCTGACAGAGGAAGCCATTGCCTGGAATCACTGTGTCCCTTGGGCAGGACATCCAGGTCAAGAAAGAACAACTAGTCTAGTGAAGCAACGTTACCATTGGCCAAGACTTGGAGAAGCAGTGAAGAAATTTGTGTTGGAATGTCATGAATGTGCACAGAGGAAAACACCAAATTTGTTGAAGGCACCCTTGCAAGCAGCTGATGAACCACAATATCCATTTGATTTAGTTTCTGTAGATGTGGTAGGTCCTCTTCCAACCACCAGAAGGGGAAACAAGTATTACATCAGCTTCATAGATCATTTCACCCGATATGCAGAGGCCATACCAGTAGTGGACCAAACAGCTGAAACAGTAGCCCAAGTATTTGTAACTCACATTGTAACAAGACATGGGGTGCCTGGCCGCCTGTTAAGTGATCAAGGACGCAACTTTCTGTCAAATCTGTTCACCAAGGTGTGCAAACTTCTGGGCACAAGGAAGCTGAGGACGACTGCTTATCATCCAGAAGGGAATGGCAGAGTTGAGAGGTTGCACAGAACCTTGAATGAGTCGATGGCTCATTTTGTCCAAAGAGATGGAACAGATTGGGATAGATGGTTACCCTATGCCCTAGCTGCTTACAGATCAACACCACATTCTTCAACCGGATACTCTCCCCACTACCTGCTTTATGGCCGGGAGATTATCCTCCCAGGGAACTTTCCTATTCCTGAAGAGATACGAGGAACAACTCTGGAAGAACACCTGACCAACTTGAAGAAAAGACTAGCAACAGCGTATAAGGATGCTCATGAGAGATCTATGAGGATGGCAGAACAGCGGACTAGAATTGCCAACAAGGGACGAAGGTTGAGGAAATTTGTTGTAGGAGACCTTGTGTACCTCCACGATCCAGCCGTGAAGCCTGGTGACTCAACAAAATTTCATCTCCCCTGGAAGGGTCCCTTTGTCATCACTAAGCAGTTGTCAGCTGTCAACTACTTAATCCAGTTACCTGATGGACGTCAGGTAGCAGTCCATGTAAACAGGCTGAAGCTTGCTAACAGAAAAAGGGCGGAGGAAGTAGCTCCTCTAGACAATGCTGAGGCACCTGATGTATTAGAGAGGGAAATGGTGACCTATGGATCAAGTGGTTCCAGGAAGGTCCATGAGGAGGAAGAGGAGGTGGACTACAAGGCTCCAGATTCTGAAGATGAATGGTGGGAGCAAGATCCACCTGTTGAGCTTCCAGTGGAGGATGAGTCTGGGAGGGAGAATCTCAGAGAAGAAGAAAGGGAATCTGAAGGAGAAGAAGAGGAAGAGGAAGATCCACCAAGTCCTGTCTTTGATGAGAATGAAGATCCTCCCTACGTCCCAGAAGAGAGGATATTCATTGATCCCAGATCTCCAATTGGAACAAGAAGTCGTGCAAGATCAGTGACCTAACCAGGCAAGGTCGGGTAGGGGATCCCTGGATTGAGTAGGGGGTTCTTTGCTGCAGACTTTGTCTGGCTCTGGGGTAGCTGATTGCACAAGAGGCGAGTGAGGGAGTCACCAGCCAAAAGGTATTGTCTCAGTGGGATACTGAGTAGGATGAACCAGGATGATACTAAGGAGCATAAGATGAACAAAGTGAACAAGTGTAATTCTCCAAGGGAGAATCACAGTCATGTCGTTGTATCTAATTTTGTAATGTTGTAATATTTCTGATAGGATTGAAATTTTGTTAAGCTAAGGTAGTAACATTGTTAAATTGTAAGGATAAGATGTAGCAAATTGATTGAATTGTTTAGAATATTGAGTAAAGTGAAATTTGTTGGTTAAAAGGATTGCCAAGTTTATTTGCAAAAATATTTTGAAAGGTAGCAAATATATAGGAACACCAGTATATTACGATTTATGATAATTGTTTAGTTCAGTTAGTATTAAGTTTGATAAAGGAGGTATTTGATTTTGATTGTTTTGAATTTATTACTTGAGTTATAAGAGAAATACTAGGTCTATTTAAGTGTTATTCTATTATTATTTGAAATGTCATTCATACTTGAATTCAATTGCCAATAATTGTTTATGTTGTTTTGAAATGCCGTGAGATACAGTAATAGGTTAAGTGCATTGTTAGATTTAAGGAGACTAATAACAATTATTAATGAAGTGTCAGATGGTAGGTTAAGCATAACATTATTGTCCCTTATAGAGTTGAGAAAATTTTTGTAAAAGGTTCGATCAAGCCTGGCAGATGGGCTGGAGTTGCCATTTGGGCCAAATCCCACAAGTGCTTATCTCTACTATGACATTATGCGAGTGCGTGCGGTGGCCATAGGTGGCTTGATAAAACTGATTGTGACTGTGCCATTAATGTCTCCCAGAAGGAGATTTGAACTTTTTCAGGCTTTTGCACTCCCAGTTCATGACAACCAGACCCAGCTGATGGTGCGATATCAGCTGGAGCCTACACACCGCTTGCTGATGACACCTGATCAATCCCAGTTTGCCATTGTTCACCAACAACAATTGGAGCAGTGTGAGGTTGGTCCATTGACTGTATGCCCAGTGATGACCCCAGTCTACAGCCGACATCATCCATCCTGCCTGAGTGCACTTTTCCTGAACAACCTTGATGTGGCTCACCAACAGTGTCAGCTGACTGTACTGGCTGGCAACCCTCCAGACACCTGGGTCTGGAATGATCAAGATGACACCTGGATGTACAGTGTGGCATCCCAACAGCAGGTTGTCTCGCAATGTCAGCAAGGCAGCCAAGTCCTGGTCCATGAATTGACACTCCATGGTACTGGACAAATGAAGGCCGCACCAGGGTGTACACTGAGTACACCCACCTACCAGATCCTGCCATCAGCCCGTGCCAGAGGGCATCTTGAACTTCAGAAGCACTTGGCACTTCTCAGTCTGCCACCTGCCCTCATGCTGACCATGAGACCAGGCATGACCAGGGAGCATCTACTAGATGGCATCAAACTCCACCAGACCAAGGGTCACCTGCAACCTGGTGAACTTGGTGTGGATGAGGTGCTTATAGACAAGCTGCTACAACATCTGACAGCCTTGGAGAATCCACCTTCTGCTGAGGGGTGGAGCTGGTGGCTCACCTCAGCCCTCGTCTGTGGAGCTGCCCTTGCTGTTGCTGCTGCGCTGACTGCTGGAGCGGTCTGGAACCGCCGTCGTCACCCAGTCCAGAGTAAGGATGCTTTGGCACCAGCAGAGATATCCACCTTGCCAGAGGTGGCAGAAGACTCAACATTACCCAGCCAGGATCCTGAAAGGAAGCTACAAGCATAGTGCTCCCTTTTCTAAGGGAGGGGGTGATGTAATGGGTAGAAAATTGATATGTAAAATTTAGTGTGAGAATATTGGACAAGATAGAGACTTGCTTTAGTGTTAGTGTATTAGTTCGTATTACATTGTAGTTTTTATTGCTGGCTGCTCGGAAAAATTAGATGCAGTGAAATGCAGTTTTTTCTAGACGATGGACGAGGTGAGGAACTTTTCTCAGGGGAGGAACTGCCTAGCTTGCATCCTTGCCTGGGAAAGGCAACATCATACCCACCCGTCCCGTCGCCAGTCTGGACTCCCCTGCTCCCTCCTGTGGAAAAACTCCACGTGTAGGCCACAGGAAGAGTCCAGCCTGAGAAAAAATTATTGTTTCACTGATCTCTTGACTTTTTATCGAACCACGGAACAGTTAGGACATAGAAAGATTTCAACTGATCAAAATTCAATTTTAATTTCATAAATTTCTTATTCAATTCCCAAAGTTAATAGTTACTACAATGAGTTAATATCGAAATTCTAAATCCGACATGTAAAGAGTTCTTTTTTGTGATCGTATTGTAAACGTGAGTGCCGTGATCTCTTCGAGTAGGCTACGCGGACTCTGACAAAGATGTGGATCGGTGCGGACTTTCGTCTTAGCAAGTGAGTGTTAAGAGCTTATTTCTGTCAGGGAAGATCGAACCTTAGTAGATTTCTTGTAAATTTTCTCATGAATGTAATTTAATGATGTAATGAAATGTATGACGGGCAGCCAGAATAGTATTTTCCTAGATGTAACTTTTCTTAGTTAGTAGATATAGATAATGTGTGTTATAAAATAGAGCAACTTATTCGGTGATGTTGATGTATTCATTTCTGATATCTCCTTGATGTCGTAAGTTGTTAAGTAGTTTTTATGTCCCGCTAGCGTCTCACGCTACCATCAGGAGTTAGCGGGTTACATTTCATTTTCTGGGGCAACTTCGCTCATGGGGCAATAACTGAATTTCTTATCTATCAGTATAAGTAGAAGTAGTCTGCATCTGGAAGTGGAAGTGGACATTGACATCAATGTGTTCTTTCTACGCCACAAGTTATAAGATATCTTACCCAAGCACAATAAATCTTTAATAGATCGTCACTATGATGTAGGTTTGAATCTATATTGTAACTATACATACACCACTATACTGTAAGCTTGATAAACTTATTCAGAAACTGTTTTCTAATACATTTATTGTATAATTTCAATACATTATTGTACATTTTCAATTAATGTGATGTTCGGTTGTGTTAAACAATAAAATTTGATTTAATTTGAGTTATATGTGTTTTATATACTGCGATTCATTAAATTTGACGCTTGTCGATCAGTAAACAGCTGCTGTTACGCAGCTTTGACACAACAACCCAAAGACTTTTTCAAGTCCTCAAGACCTTGAAAGTCTTGAAAAGACCTTTTGAGAATACGTTTTGCATTAATCTGCGAGATTCAGCATTTGTAAGTTGCGAAAACATCAAAGCTGCATAACATCAGCTGTTTACTGATTACCAAGTGTCAAATTGTAGTATATAGCAGGATCATTTTAACTTGTCAGAAAACATATGTTTCGGCCACCAGTATTACAATACTTAACCTACAAATGCTGAATCTCGCAGATTCTTGAAAAGGTCTTTTAAAAGGTTATTCTTTGAAAGGTCTTCCCTAAAAAGGTATTTTAAAGACTTGATAAAAGACTTAATCAAGTCTTTTGATTATTGTGGCAAAATCACTGTTTACTTATTACCTAGACAGCTGGTTTCTGACAAGTTAAAATGATCCTGCTATACTTGAAAGTTTATTACAATAAATACTAGTGTAAATATTTCATTCGTAATAATTATACCGAACATCATATTTTACCGCAAGATTACTAAGGAATGTAGTCCATAGGAAAAGCTTTTTGATACGCCATTACAAGAGAGCTCTATGATTTAGTAGCATTTCTTCGGAATGCGATACTTTCTCAAGACTTATCAAAGCGTTGAAGAGGGTGGGAAAGAACAATTTGGAGTCGTTTTACAGAGTGAAACAGACGTGACAGGAAATTAACGACGCCATACTTTCTCGTACACAATGAAATTCTCAGAGCGCAGTGCTTCTTAAGGGTGACACTCTTGTAAGCTTGGAGAAATTTATTTAGGGCAGCTTAAACAGTTGACATTTAATTTGTCTGGCCAATTGCAACCCACCTGACCCCAGTAGGCCTCTGCTAAATTGTTAAAATCTCATTTGAGACGAATCAAGATAGAGCTACAACAGTCGCAATGAAGATGGTTTACTTGATTTTTTCGAAAAGTACTAAGTAATTGGAGCAACTTGACTAGGTAGATCAGCTACTGATATTACATGTGAGGAATTTAGATTTGAGGCAACTATACCGGTATATATTTTTACCAGAGCTAGAAGACCTTGGACACAAAATAAAAGAGGTACAGCAATTAGGCCCATCTTTGTGCCTGTGTATGTGTTCTGGTTACAGAGCAAGTGCCTAAATTTTGAGATGTTCAACCTACACCATATCTTTATACTTCATACATTAAACTTTGTACTTCATACTATGGTTATCATCAATTATTCTTTATCATTTGATTCAGTTATGTAATGAACATGTTACAATCAAATCCCATCACAATAATAAGATGATTATTCATGAAAGGAAATGAATGTATAGCAAGATTAATTTAAATAGTCAGAAAACAGCTGTTTTGGAAATCAGTAAACAGTGATTTTACGCTACTTTGACACAATAATCCAAAGGCTTAAAGGTCTTAAAGACCTTTGAAGTCTTTAAAAGACCTTTGTAAAGAAGACTTTTCAAAGAATACCTTTTTAGAAGACCTTCTCAATAATCTGCGAGATTCAGCATTTGTAGGTTAAGTATTGTGATATTGCTCATCGAAACAAGTGTTTTCCGACTAGTTAAATTAATCCTGCTATAATTAATGAATGAAAATTATTAAACATCAACCTAGTATGTAGAGGAGAAGTTGAAGGAAATACAGTTTTACCACAGATAATGTAAATCAGATTATACCTTATCTGTGGTTTTACATAAATACTGAATTATTTGTTTCAGTTTGAAGAATCACTTTTACATGATACTACTCCCTAACAATATTACAATAAGCTTTGAATACAATGATTTCAAATTATTTGACAAGCATTACCACGATGACGAGGGCACAACCATATTATAAGAGGGAATATGAAATAACATGAATTATTTTAAATTACTGAGCAATTACTACAAAATTACTGAGCAAGTACAATAGTATCACCAAGATTACCAAGGTTTTGAGAGAGGCGGCATTTTCTCCATCATTGCATTAGTTTCATCCCCAATCTATGTAGAAACTTTCTATGTAGAGACTTATGTGGAAACTTATTTAGAATCTTGCAGCGAAATCGACCTGTGCGACTCCAATTCGTTGATCGGGAAGCTGTTAATAAATCGTTGTTATCTGGCAAGCTGTCTCAGAGCAACGTGAACTCTGGCTAACTCCAATTGCGTTTCCGACGTTATCTTGCAGCTTTAATTTCGTGCTGGCTTAGGACAAATTGCATCAATTTGGAGGAAAAACTCGAACCAATACTTTTAATAAGTGGCAGTTCATTTCAACGAGCCGACATAAATTGTGGACGAAATATTTTTTGTTGGTATTAATCCTTATTGAATGAGAAGGCTAGTTGTCACAGCCACTAATTTATTAATATAAATTATCAAGATACCGGTTTCGATTTAACACGGGTAACACCTTCATCAATCCCTGATAAACTAAAACAAAAGTAACAAGCAGCAGAAAGTATTCTGTGTGGCGAGCGATAGGATTAGTAATTAAATGAGGTAACAAGATAAACACTTGCTATTGCTCAAGACAAGTAATAAAGCACTACTATTCATTTAAAGAGTCATAGTTCTACCACAGAGGAGGTAAATCAGATGTACCACCTCTGTGGTTCTACTATTGCCTTGGCCAATAGTAGGCGTTCATTTTGAAAATTCATCCTAATACCAATCGTATCGCTTGCTAAATAACCCATTTTCACTAGATTTGTAGAATATATAAATACATAATAATATCTTTTGTATATCTTACATATATTACATATAGTATTGTATATCTTTGTAGATTCTTATGAATATCTTCTGTATATGTTAAAATGTTTTGCATATACAAAAGATTAAATTTTGATTGAGGGAGACAATTATAAGAGTGTGGTTTTGAACTTGGAGATATCTTATATTGGCTAGAATCAAGAATGTAGAGGAGTACTAATAAATCATTAGAACTTCATAAACTTCACAATCGATATATTCACATAAATGAAATGATTTCTCATTATCTTCATTATAACATGACATTTAATATCAATAAAATTCTTCGAATCTGTGATTTATTGATGTATTCTATCATCTCCGTAAACCAAAAACATTCGTATTGTATTCATGTATGTATGACAGATGAAAAGAGGATAACATTTCTATTCGCATCTTATACCTTTTCAAATGTGATTCCGTTGTTGGAAAAAAGGACATACATGTTGTTATTGGCCAATGCCCACCAGCCAATGGGGTGAGACCTTTTTCACTGTGAACGCTATGATTGAACTTCGTCCTGCTTTCAGGGGAAAAAACTTCTTTGTAAAGGCGCCGGTGATGAATGATTCAAAAGTATATCTCTTTCTCAAAGGACTCTCGCTCCGACTGTAGTCTGGCCTTTAAGAAGATACTTCTAAATTTGACGATTTATTATTCTCTACCGACTTGGGGGTCATACAGCCTTTGTTTCAGTGATGTTGTGATACTGTTTCATAATTGAAAACAAATTGAAACAAGCTCTCTTCAACTGCTATTTGTCAGAATTGAGATATTCCATAATAGAGGTAAAATGCTTTCATTATTTTATGATTCACCATTGAGGTATTATGACATGACATAACCTAAATTTATACTCTTTTTATAAATTGGAGGAAAAACAGTTTTGGACATAAGCCCATAGTACTCTTCCATGTGAATCATTGAATAAATGATTGATTGATTGATTTATTAATTTTGTTCTTGATTCAATCGCCATGTTGGAAACAATATCAGAGTGAAAACTCTCTTGAAAATAATTATATACGCTTGAAATAATGAGATCAATCAATGAAAAATATCCCCTTGAAATGCATTCAAAAACAATGCAAACGCTTTCTCACAATAGCTTACATTTAATTAGCTTCGTATAAAGTTCATAGATAACAGTAAAAAGCGCTGTATAAGTAACTATAAAAGCATAAAAAAACTCAGTTTTCATAGGAATGAGCTCGAAATTCTCTATTCAGCATAAGCTTTTTGAATTCAAATTTCCAATACTGTCTATAGTTTTATACTGTTTATGGTATTGAAAATAAATCAAGTTTCAAGCTTAGATTAACAAGTTTAATTCAAGGGTTGAATTCAAATTCAAATCCTTTATTTGCACCATCATTCATATGTATCATATCATGTAACAAAAATATCTGCAATGCCAAAAATACAAAATGAAAACAAACATATTCAATTACAATAATTATTATAAATTATAAGAGCAAGAAAAAAAAACTCATTACAGAGGCACTACGTTTAGTTATTAAGGCAGTAAAGTAAATTAAAATCTGAATTAAGATCTCGATGAGGGACTGATTATGAGAGACAACAGGCAGCTGTAACAGTGTTCTCTCATCCACTGTAGGTGTTTAAAATGACATCTACAGTCCATGAAGAGGTCTCCACTTGTTAGAAGTAGCAATGAAATGGCCTTTTTGTGGCCACTGCTGAGTGGTACTAAATCAGCACTGAATGTGACAACCTCCAATTGTAATGTCCACTCTATGACACACTTTTTGGAGAAGGATTACTCTTATACCACACAGCAACGACTCGTGATTCCTACTGTTGATTCAACTTTTGATTCTCGTCATCATTCATTGATCAGCATTCAGAAATAACCTTCAACTTTGATAATTCTCAAAACAAATGAACATAAAATATCTGTATTCTATCGACTTCCTCTTGTCCAAGATATGCTTTTAAATCACATGAATTTTCTCTCATAGCGAAAATAGGGGAGGAGAATGAAAATAGGGAAGATAGGTTCATGTGGCAGAGAGGACCAGGAGTCCTAACTCCGCCCTTGATAAAGACATTCAATCAATCAATTATACATAAACCGATTAATCAAACGATTAATAAATACAGTTGAATATCCCAAACTTAATCTAGTATTTCTTTGGTAATAGTCTTTAAAATTGTTGTGGGGAAACTTTTATCAACAGTGAACATTATATTATTGGTATAATGTGTACATCAACTTTACATCTTTCCAGTGTCCAATGGAGGAATATAACTGTATTAAGAAAACTGTACTTTTACAATCACTGTAGTCATAAACAATGGAGTGCAAAAGTAATGAAATATTCCATAAGTAGAGAAGGTTTATTTTCACAAAAGCTAAACTAAACAATCACAATCTATATTAACAGGGTTAAGAAGCCGAAATTAACTCTTAAAAGTGTTGTACCTGACAAATACACTTACTTCATTTTGTGTTAAATAAAATATTTCATCATTTCTCTGTATAACTACTTCTGCACCCTCTGCAGAAGGAACAATGTAAAATGGAACTGTTTTGATCGTTGAAACATGGAAATTTTGTGCATACATTACTTTGTATTAAAGGTCTGAATTTGGGAACAGGAAAGTTTTCAAAATAACCTTTTCACAAGTATCTTTTTTGAAATATTGTGAATATTGTTTGCTTGATTCGATAAATATAATCGAGTGGTACAAATTGGAAATATTCTAATTGGTTGTTGCGAATACTGTATGGCATTTTATGATGAATTGTTTTTCATTCAAGTCTTTTACTTTAAGAGGTTGTATTGTCACACTGTATTATTATTGAAAGAAGAAGAACCAATAAATCCAGATTTATGTATAGGCATGAGTCTGTAGCTTCCCTGCAATGTTTCCCAATTTAAAGCGCTACTCAATACACTTCCTTGTTGATGTAATTTGTCCGAACAAGGTCAGGGTTATTAGTCAATCTAGTAATAGTTTATCAGACGATAGAATGTCAATAGCTTATGGAAACTAACCTATAATCCTAATTGGAACTTGTGCTAACATGGTAGCTGGACCGTTCGTCACCAAGTATAACGGTTCTAGTATGTTAACAGTGTTGTTGAGTAAAGACGGGGGGGAGGTGGCTGAGAGGGAGGGTACCGTATCTGTTATTTCGAAAACCAAACCAAACACAGTATGTTGTCGGTGCTTAATTAAAGATTCGACAAATAGGAGAGAGCTGAGAGAGAAAAGAAGAGAGAGAGAGGGCGAGAGAGAAAGAAAGAGAGAGAGGAGAGAGGGCGAGAGAGAAGAGAAGGAGAGAGAAGAGACCAAATTTGTTTGCGATTCCGCTGACAATGGGTTGGATAGAGTACATTATTGGGAAACTTTGTATACACCTTGTATAGGTCAGGTACAAAGAGGTTGGTGTGAACCCTATAATACACCACTAATAACAAGCAAGTGGCTAATGTAGTGCGAGTGACACTTTGTTTATGAAACCACTCTACACGTGAATCAGCATTAAATTGGGGAAATATCTGTATTCAGTGTGTAATTTGAGTACAATGAATATTAAATTTCTCAAACCATAAACTTGTGTTACTTTGTCCATGAGCTTCTCGACAAGTGAATAAGCATTTCAAATTGGGGAGTATTAGCAGTTGTAAGTAATTTGAGTAGGTTACAAGGAATATTAAGTTCATCACTCCACAATTTCTGGGACTTTGTCCATGTGCGATTCGAATAGTGCATAAGCATTTTAAATTGGGAAATATCAGTACTTAGTGAGTAATTTAAGTACAAGAGGTATTGAATTCTTCAATCTATAAATT
Source organism: Laodelphax striatellus (assembly GCA_017141395.1). Lineage (NCBI taxonomy): Eukaryota > Metazoa > Arthropoda > Insecta > Hemiptera > Delphacidae > Laodelphax > Laodelphax striatellus. The sequence goes on from CM029536.1 coordinate 12,979,377, forward strand.
TGTGGCACTAAGTCCATTAGTTATTCGACTAGTGAATAAGAATTTTAAATTGGAAAATATCAGTATTTGGTACCACGAATATTAAATTCATCAATCCATAGATTTGTAATCAAGAAAACGAAATAATTCTTCGAGAAGCTGGTGCAATGTTAATTCTGATTGAATCTCAATCTGGGAGGATGTCAACTGTCGTTTGAAGGGAAAAGGAGAAATAATCCAGTATGACCAGTTTTTCACCAATTAACAATAAGTTTAATATGCAAGCTTTGCTAACTGCACCGTTTTTCAATCACGCAACACATGTCTTCCAAGGGGCATCATTTGGCCACCAACCAGATAATATAGAAGTGAAATGATTCTACTCCCAAGTACTTCTACTTCTAAGTAGAATAGTTCCATAGTAGCCTAAATAGTTCTAATTTGAATATTATACATTTAAGAAGTAGAATAGTTTCGTAAATCGTTTTTTATAATATTATACTTGCATGAAGTAGTATAGTTATATTCCTAAGAAACATAATAGTCGTACTAATATAGTTCTATACTCTACCAGTACACCACTCCAGGTACAGTATCATACCCTCAGATTCCGACACAGTTTTGTGTGCTATCGCTTGCTGCCCGTTTTAAACAGTCGCAATAATTATAATACTTGCTCTTTCATACGATGAAAGCCGGCTAATTTCCATGCAGGATCGGTGTTTACAACAAGCTGAACAGGGGCGCACGATGAAAGAAATTTTTTCGCGTTAGTTATCCGCCCGCTGTGCACTGGCTCAGCTTATAGCTTGGCTACTACTGTGTCCTTCCGACTGTTGTGTGCACTAATAGACGAAATGAAATAGCTCTTTAACATGCAACGCCATAAATTTAAGGGGGTCCAAACTCAAGCCGGCCCCCTCAACACGCCCCCTCCCACACCACCGCAAGATCGATCACGAGGGAAGCGCCGCCAAAACCAAAACTGGGCTGAAACTAGCGATTAAAAAGGAGAAGAAGAAGAAGACGACGAACGAGGAAGGAAGAAGAGGGAGAAGAAAGAAGAAGAGTTAGAAGAGAAAGAATAGGGAGAATAGGGAGAAGAAGAAGAAGAAGAAGAAGAAAAGAAGAAGACGAAGAAGAAGAATACGAACGAGAGAAGAGAAGACGAAGAAGAAGGAGAAGAAGAAGAATAGGGAGAAGAAGAGAAGAAGAAAGAAGAGAAGAAGAAGAAGAAGAAGAAGAAGAAGAAGAAGAAGAAGAAGAAGAAGAAGAAGAAGAAGAAGAAGAAGAAGAAGACGACGACGACGACGACGAGAAGAAGAAAAAGAAGAAGACGAACGAGGAAGGGAGGAGGAGGAGAAATAAGAAGGAAGATGAACAGGGAGAAGAAGAAGGGGATGAAGATGAAGAAGAGGATGAGGGAGAAGAAGAATAAGAAGAACTTCACAGACGTGAAGAGATGAATTAAAAGGAAAAATATATGATATTGTGAGGAAATTACGGATAATATTAGTGAGAAGAGAACGCTGGATAAGTGGAGAAGAAGAATAAAGCAGAATAAAAAAATTGAAATATCAACTGAAAGAATAACTGTAAGAATAACGCTGAAAAAACAGAAGAAGAGGTCGGAGAAAGATCTATGAATGATAAATAACGAAGAGAAATAGAATAAATGGAAGAAAATCTAAGATGAAGGAGAGGGATCAAGAGAAAAATGTGAGCAAAAAGAGAACGAAGAAGAAGACAATGGATATAAAATAGAGAGATGATCAATAAAGGAGAACAAAAAGATTCGTTAGTTATACTGAGAATATGAAAAAGATCATCGAAGGAACATAGAGAAAGCATAGAAGAAAGGAAAACCAGAAAAAAGGAAGGATCATAAAGAAATAAGAGAAGAGAATTGAAATAGAAAGAGAAAGAAAAACGGGGGAGAAGAAGAAAAAGAAGAAGAAGAAGAAGAAGAAGAAGAAGAAGAAGAAGAAGAAGAAGAAGAAGAAGAAGAAGAAGAAGAAGAAGAAGAAGAAGAAGAAGAAGAAGAAGAAGAAGAAGAAGAAGAAGAAGAAGAAGAAGAAGAAGAAGAAGAAGAAGAAGAAGAAGAAGAAGAAGAAGAAGAAGAAGAAGAAGAAGAAGAAGAAGAAGAAGAAGAAGAAGAAGAAGAAGAAGAAGAAGAAGAAGAAGAAGAAGAAGAAGAAGGAGAAGAAAAAGAAGAAAAAAGAAAATAGAATACAGAAAAGGACACGATAAATCCTGAGAGAGTGTGATGTTGGAAGATAATACAGTAATTGGGAAAGAAAGGGCGAGAACAGGTGAAGACTGATAGTTGCATTCAAAATCTAACTTTGAATAAGCTTATAAATCATTCACATTGAGCCATAGAGAAAAAGAGTAGAGATATGTTCATAGTAAATCATAATGACCAATAGCCATTGTCATTCCGGTCTCGGTTCACAAAACCATTGAGAATATATATATATATATATATATATATATATATATATATATATATATATATATATATATATATATATATATATATATGAATATATATATATATATATATATATATATATATATATTCAATGCAAAAACAGAGGGCAATAAAAGAAATCGAACGGGACCACACTGCCACCAATTGCTCGCTGAACAATTAGTCTCATGAACACCGCAGGGAATAAATTATTCTTAATGATTGACCTATTTTAAAGTTCTGGTTCAGGCCCTTGAATCTGATTAATGATTTCACGTAGGTTGTCCATGATCCACCCAACTGCTGACTGATGTGAGTTTAGTTTCTATTCAGTTTTTGTATGGTGTCTGTTTAGTTTGAGTTCAGTTCTCCTTTTTACGAGTACATTCAGCTCCCATTCAGTTTTTGTCCAGTTTCCAAAGAATTTCCGTTCAGTTTTCGTAATTTCCTTTCAGTTCCAATACAGTTTCTCAATTTTGCATTTCAGTTTGGTGTCCATTTAGTTTGCGTTCAGTTCTCCTTCAGCTCCCATTCAGTTCCCAAAGAATTTCCGTTCAGTTCCAATACAGTTTCTCAATTTTCCATTCAGTTTCTGTTCAACTCAAGTTGTTTCAGTCTAGTTCAATTCAAGTTCAGATTCCATTCGTTTAGTCTCATACATGATTATGATTACTAAAATAAAAAAAGAACAATTTATAAAATAATAAAGTAACCGAATCTGAAAGTCTGAGGGTTGGTGGCACAAAATAAATGAGTTATCCTCAATTATTCATAAGAATCAACATAAACCAACATTTTTCTGAGGATGATGCCCACATGAGCTCTAGGCTTGTGCGTGGGTAATGAGTGGGGTGATGATGAGATATGACGACTACTTTTTAGGCAGTCGGGACCGACGGCTTAACGTCTCCTCCGAAAGACGGGAGTGGACGTATTTGTCAAAAATCCTTCCGTCAACCAGGCTCGAACCCTGGCCCAATGGATTTTATCTGACTGCTGATAACTTAATCAGTCTGACGCCTTAGCCGCCTCGGCTACGAACCACATTAGCTCAACCGAGCCTTACACTAAGCGCGTACGGAAATCCTCTTTTATATGTTAACAGTTTCAGTTACAGTTTTTTTATATTGTTATTTTCTTTGACCCTTTAATTGGAGAAGAATCTCAACAGACCTTTATTATGCCTTGCTGCTATCATGCAAGACATCAAGCTCGCAACTCACATCAGTGACCGAGTTTCATTCAAAAATGTCGACTCAGCAAATGCGTGTTCTGAAATCGGATCATGTGGACATAATTGCAACAGAGATAAGCCGATTCGTGCAGAAAGCGACACGAAATTTCCCATCAGATAACATGCATAATACAGCGGAATCTGGAGCGTCCACACACTGATAAACAGAGATTCGCATCGCAATTGAATTTGATCGCGACTATCGAGAGTCAGGGTCTATCGACTATCGAGATCTGGCGCGTTCGTACACTGATAAACAGGGATTCGCAATTGAGTTTGATTGCGACTATCGAGAATCGAAGTCCATCGGCTATCGGCGCAGGCTGCAAACACCGATAGACCGGAATTGTAGCCGAGCCTAATGACAGAACGACGTGCTATTGAATGGAACTGCAATGCCAATGGTTGACGCCCATCTGCAAACACAATCACAGCTGAACGATTCCAGTTCTGCTATAGTAGTTGTGATTGTACTTTGCACAGCAACCTACAACAAACTGTTGACCAGGGTCAACTGACAAGCCAACAAAGGCGAATTGTTCAAGCAATATGGTAGGCTGGTGGCAAGAGGCCTTAGCAAGTGTTGATCTGCTCCTCAATGGAAGAATCAATTAATCCACTGTATTTGAGGAAGTAGGCAATGTATCTTATCTGTGTGATTTCAATAATGCACTCTATCCAACACATGTAACTTATGGCAAGTGCTGGAGAGTTAATCTGCTCCACAGTGCTACTCAATAGAAAAATTAAATATTTCACTGCAGTTTGGAACATATAGCTTATATGTGTCTTATCATTATTGCACTCTATCCAATACTCTGTTGATGATGATTGATGGATTATGATGATGATGAGGATGATGAGGAGGATGATGATGATAATTACGATGCCGATGATGATGATGATGAAAGGTCAATTATATTGCGGTTTGCTTTCTATGAGTATCATTCGTATCATTCAATTTTAAATTGAATTCATTTCAATTCATTTAATTTCTTTGTTATAGGCACGTGTAGCTTTATTGAACAGATATGAATACTCATTAAATTAGAATGTTCATTTAAATTTATAGAAAGAGCTTTGACAATAATAATTTGAATATGACATATTTAAAATATCACATGATTTGAAAATAATGAATAATTTGAAATACAAGCAGATAATATATCGCTGATAATTTGAGTGAATAATAAGATAATAAGTACTAAGTTGACAATATTTGAGATTAAAGAAAATAATATATTTTACAAATTAGGTCACTGATAATTCAAGTATATAATAAGACAATAAGTAGATATTTGAAATTTTTAATCTGCTAAACATAACAAAATCGAACAAATATCCAACGGCATAATCATCAAAATTCAATCCATCACTTCAACATTTGTTATTGACCGATACAGGCAGTGAATTCCAAATCAATTTCCCAATACGATGGATGTACGAGAGTAGGCAAAAGCAGAACTGAAGGCCAGTTAACACTGGGTGAGGCTTGATGGGAGGGGGGGCATGCCCATGTATGATACCTACGCACATGACCCCATTCAACTTATTACACGCACGGCAACTTATCCGCACTCCTTCATATATTGCTTTTATTGCTCTTGACTGGCGAGTAGAATCTCCCAACTACTGCACAACTTATTGAGTGACGCTACTTCTTAAATGATTAATTAACGTCTACTTTGTGTACGATTGGGTGGGACTGAAGAGACAATTGGGACACGGGGACTATCAATTGAGCTGGAATGCGTAATTTCGAACATAGTGCACCAAGCATAGTGCATGACTGCAGTGTAAGAAAAGTTACCAAACTCGAATTCTATCTACTATATTGCTTCACACGACAATACCCATTTAAAATATGAGTGGAATAACGATTAGCAAGGCCCGTATGTAATATTTTCGTTTAAACTAAGTTTAACTAAACTATATAGAACTTGATTAATTAAACTTAACTATAAGGATTACATCAAAGGATTGACTGTAAATCCATAGTTTGAATCGTGCTTCCGAGGCAAGAACATAATGGTTCATATTCCTAAACGGCCTTTCTTAGTTGTTTTTGGATGCGGAAACCATCGTACGGACTAATGTAAAATGGGGTTAGAGACCCCATAATAAAAGGGACTAATAAAAGGGGTTTAGAGAAAAACCCAATGAAGCAGAACATACTGATCTCCTTAAAGGTCTACTTTTCTCCTGAATAATGTCCGATATGCTCTTCCGAAAATCATATAGAGCACCTGAAAGGCCTTCTTTACTTCTGAATAACGTTTGTCGGAATATTATACTTAGCTCTTCGTAGACCTACTTTTAAATAATGTTCCATTTGCTTCTCCAAATATCGTACTGAACTTCCCGTAGACCTACTTGAATAATGTTTAATTTGCTTTCCCGAAAATCTCCTACGTCCACACGGTAATACTGCCGAACGCTTGTGCAAACGCCTCGCGAAAATGGTTAAACAAGGATTTGGATATTCCGAGGGAAAGAAAATATTTGGATGGAGGCCATCCTTTCATATCGAGCCAGAAGGCTCTCTCAATAAAACCAACGATAAGGATGGAGTTCGTGTTTGCCTAGCTGTTTGCGGCAAGACGTGAATGACGATGAAAAGGTTGAAGGCACATCAGAAGCAGCGAGAGAAAGACGATCCCTTTGATGTTCTTGCTCGTTACTTCTCGATAAGCGGGCCGAAAGAAAGAAAAGCCAGATTGGAAGCCTCCTACCAAATTCAGCTCACGCCTCCCAACACTCCGCGTTGTGGGGAGTCTAGTGAAAAACTTCTTCAGACAAATTTCTAGCATGGAAATAAAGAGAAGACTGCAACACTTTCTTCATGAAAAGGGAGTTCTACTTCTAGAGTAACGACATTTCCCACAAATGTGTATACAGATGCCGGCGGAATTATTTAGTAGACATTCAGGAGAAGAAATATCAAATAGACATCTTGAATGTAACAAGAAACACAATACTTCAATACACCTTTCGAAGACATTCAGAACAGAAACATCGAATATTCATCTTGAATGTAATAAGAAATACAATACGTCAATGCGTATCTTTCAGGAGTGATATTTGAAATTGAAGACTCTGTGCTTCGTAGAAAATATCTCAGTAGGTATCCTATATTGATTGATTCTTGCAATGTTGGATATTTTCTCGATTCACTGTCAGGAAGGAAAACTTGGAGTTCTGATGTTCTGTTCCTTGGAGGTCTCTTGTTGAATCAATCAATCTATATGCATGTGGAAGAAATCACAAAATAGTACCGCTAAATCTAAGAGGGTTTTACAGCAGGTGCCTATTCTACCATAAAACAAAACAATAGTCAAATGGAATGCTTACAATGAACAAAACATCAAATTACAAGAAAGGTTTTTGTTTGTTTCCATATGGGATAGTTCCGGTATGAGGGAGTATACGGTTGGAGCACATTACTTTATACACTTATGAAAACTTGATGGATTCCTCATTCATTATAATCGATGGCAGCAATAAAATGCAAAATAATATCACAGAAAAACAATATTCAATAACCTACTCAAGTTATAAAAAAGGCGAAATGTTTACTGTAATTGAATGTTTTGTATAGATTTTAGTCTTATGGATTCAACAGAAATCGAAGTAGGCTACACTGTAAAAGTCAGTAAGTATATTGGAGATGAATTAAGAACACTAACTAACTAACTAAGTAAGAACAACTAACTAACTAAGAACACAACTAACTTGAGTTGATTAAGCTCATTATTTATAAAAAGTGAACAAGCCCTAAATTAGAATATTCTAGTCAAACTTAACAAATACTTTGTAATGAATGAATGATATTAGAAAATGATCTATAGCATGTAATTTTAGAACCAAGAAAAACCTTCTTCAAAATCGGTGAGGCAAACCAATTTCCTCCCCATAAAATTTGAACTAACAAAGTGGTTAGTTGAGTCCAAGTAGAGCTTGCAACCACTATTCCAGTGGACAGACGGTACAGGATTATTAGTCACCTATACTGTAGCTACAGATTGAACTAGAACTATCAAATATTCCATTAGCTGCATCTAATATTCCATTAGGTCATCTTGAGACTGTTAGTTCAACTGATAAGGCGGCATAATCTGTGATGCAATTGTCCTAGCTGATGGAATTAATTGAGCCCAAGTCATTACCTTGTTAATCTCTCAATTGGACATCGGTTATTGTGTGTCAATCAATTAGAAGTGCATCAACAATTATGTGGTTCTGCGGCTATGGATAACAGGGAATTGACTTAACTTAAATCACCATACCACTCACTGAGGAGACAGCCAATAGATACCTACTAAAGCTGTATTGTACTTACTAATCTTGAACCAATTCCGTTTCAGGCATACTAAATGTATATGAGACATACTTAATGTACATGAGACATACTAAATGTAAATGAGACAAACTAAATTAACATGAGACATACAAGCACAGAATAGTGAATAGAGCATAGTAATGAGATAAAGTATTGTGACAGGATTTCATAATGTCGAATATCACTTGAAGCTAGAAAACATGATTTTAAAAATTATGATACTCAACTTGAAAATGTTTATCGAATCAAATAACTAGAAGTTCTCACAACCACAATTTTATTAACCTATTGAGATACTGGTTTAGGTTGTTACATCATTATGAACCTCTGGTCTCTGGTAAACTGAAACAGAAGTAATGTGCAGCCTAAGTAATAAGGAGCAAGCAATACGATTGGTAGTTGAATAAACTATCAAGGAAAACTGATTGACCTAGATATGCAACTCCCATAGTCAGCGGTTCATACAATAGCAGTCTTGATATGTTATTTACCTTCATAGGCCATTTACCTTGATAAGTTATCCAACTACCAATAGTATTGCTTGTACTATGGTATGAATTCTGCTGCTCATTACTTTTGTTCTACTTTTTTACAGAGATTGATATTGGTGTAACAACCGAAACCGTTATCTCAATAAATTGATAAATTTGTTGTTGTGATGACTTCTACTGCCAGTTGGAAAAATACAAATGTATTTCACCGCCGTAAAATGATGTCTTTATGACGTAACCTATGCAACGAGACAATGAACGAATCTGACGTCGATAAAATTACGTTATTTTACGGTGGGTGAATTCAATTCCGTGGCGAAGCGTGATATACTTCTATGGTCATCCAAATAAGTATACCACGCTTCGCCACTAACTCAATTTGATTTCTGGTCGTAGTATGACCATCGTAACTGACCGTTAGTATGTATTTTCATTCGATGGGGATAACTATAGTAACACAATATCACCTTACCAATACATAAAATTATTCATTCATTTGCTATTTTGTATATGAATGCCTCAACAAATTTTGCAATCATGTAGTACCTGCAGGTACTACAAGGGAGAGACAGGGGCGGGGAAAAACAGGGGGAAGAGGGGGGCAATGCAATCATTGGAGTTGCGCCGATGTATCTCTAGCTGACTTAATTAAAATTCGTTCCACCTAAAAATTGACAGCGCAAGCTTGCTGACGGCGGATTAGTTGAATATGTGGGCATCAAGAGAACTCACACACACACACACACTCTCTCTCACTCTTCTCTCTCTCTCTCACACACACACACACTCAATCACACAGCAACACTCGTCCGAAAGCATCATCTGTCCAAAAATTGAATCTTGAAAAGAGCGTTTGAATTTTGTCTGCCCGCTCACATGGAATACCACTTCAGCCCTCAAGCTCCATACTCGTGCACAGGTAAAAATCCGCATACGTTAACATAAACACAGAAAGTCATCGCTTTCTGCAATAGGGTTCACGTTTCCACCAGAGGGCGTTTAGTACAAAGGGGTGAAAATTGTTTAATTTTGTTGACTTTCCTGCAAACTGCACGTTGCTGGGGGAATCAGCAGAAAGCCGATTTTAATAAAAAAAACCAGCAACCAGTGGGTATAATCTAAACTAAAGTACTGACCCACACAGAATAAAATAATGAGTATTATTCATCATGATTCTTGTTAGGCCTGTATTCTCATCCAACTAGTTGCTCTTTTTTGGTTAAATGGTAGAGTGGACGTCCAAACTCTGCCACGTCAGAAAAGTGAACAAGTCATCTATTTTATTTTTTCTCTAGAGAAGTGAACAATAAAATTCCTTAGTCAAAACGTTTAATGAATAGTAATCGTATATAACCTATAATGTCAGTATGTGTTGGTTTTTTCGAATAGTTTTCTCTCAAACAAACTAAGAAATATTTTCTGTCACTTTTTCATTCATTGGTTGATTTTTTCCATCCCCTTATGGAAACTATACAACCACATCCCAAACTTGAAAAAGGCGGACTCAAACTAAACATGAATAACACTATCCAATAAACTGCCTTCTTCCTTTTCACAGGCCTTTATCTTTCTTTCTACTTCAGTCATGAACTGTATCCTGTCTCTCGGGTAAAAACTGTGATGATTTTATTATTGATAATCCAATTTGTACCAATTCGGTAATCTTCTTCTTCTTTCGTGTCTGGAGACACACCAAGTCAAATGCTATTCCAAAATTCGGTAATGAGAGGAATGCATTTTACTGGTTTGTACATTCACAGGTAACATTCGCGTATGAAACACCGAAAATATCAATCGCACATGAGAACAACGCTACAGATAATTCCCATAGGACTGGCGATTCGGATTATTGGTTTGATAATGTGTTGGAAGCACACACTCAGGGATACATTCAATAACATGAATGAATTAATATGCCAATTACAGGATACCACGTTTTGCAGTGATTCAATTTCGAATTACTCCAATTATTCTCTGCAGACCGTCTCGCTTATCATGTAGGTAAAATCACGCATTATAATATTATCTCCTCGCATTAACGTGATGGTGCAAAGGCCCTCATTCTGAATCTGATAATTGGATCATAAAGTTATAATTGTCACTCTGGGGCCAACTTAAACTTCTAACGGCAAACTGTGACAAGTAGCAAGTGACAAGTAACTGTGAAATATGATATGTTCACTGCCTATTCGCAGCTGCTTGGATAGAATTTGCTACCTTCGGCTATTATTATTTTATTATTCATCGACTTGAGAAACAGTTACTGAAACAGTTGAGAAACAGTTACTGAAAACGGTTACTGGAACAGTTACTGGAACACTTATTGAAAACATTTCTGCTGCTGATGCCCACATAAGTCTATAACTTGTTCGTGGGTCATGAGGTGAAGGATGACACACACACAAAGAATTCCAGAGGGAATAAAAATCGAAGCCATGACAGGTGCAACGACCAAGTGTATACTGTGGTTGTGACTCGCCATTTCTTCTCAAGGTACAAGAATTGGTACAATATTCATTCATTTAATATAATTGAATGATTTGTTGGATCTGATAGTAGCAAATATCTTCACCATACTCTCACGAGCCTAGTACAAAATTGAGTGATTTGAATTCTGTTCATTTCAGTTAATGAATTCATAACTAATGAATACTACAATATCTCAAGTATTCTGAATGTGTAACAGACCTCACTTTGAAAACATAAAAAATAACATAATCGCAATTAGTAATAACGATGTGAAGTGATTCAGTGTATCTTATTAAGTTTCCAAAGGCATCTGTGTTGACAATTAAAACCCTGTTTTCAAATTTTAAATTTGTTCAAAGTGAATAAGAATAAATTCATCCCCTAATGATATAAATAATCAGTAGGGCTGAGTAAAGTGGATCAAAATAATAAGACTTCAGCATAGTGCATAAGAGAATTCATCCAGTGACCGGTGCAGTCAATTGAATTGGATGCCCTCAGGAAGAATCCTTCAAGTTCAACACCTAATTAGAGAAGAGATACATGCATGCAAACAAACTCACAACAAATAGAGGCTTACAGCTTGACGCAGGAATAAACCTCTCTGAAACCGATTCAAATTACAAAATCAAGAAACATCTCATTTTGTGAGATGCACAAAGGCCGAGAAATAGGAATTTGTTTTTATTCTTTCAATATTTTATTAAAACTAGTCACTTGGACTAACCATTAATTTTCTACACTCCTTTCTTATAAACTAAAAATAAACTTCATGATCCTAAAGTCTTCCATAGAAGCCTCCAGCTCTGTTCTATGAAATAGGAAAAAATGGTAAAGAAAATGGTAACGAACCAGGTTATTTAATAGATTTAGGCCGGTTCATGAGCTCGGGATTTAGCCAAGTCCCAGACTAAAACGGGTGGCCACCGTCGCATCGACAAACGTTAGCCTCGATACTATGTACTAAGGGCTCTCTAGGCTGCTAACCCACTAACCTATCGAGACAAACGTTTGTCGATGCTACGGTAGCCACCCGATTTAGTCTAGGACTTGGCTGAATCCCGAGCTCATGAACCGGCCCTAAATCTATGAAATCGAAAAAAAGAATTCAATTCCTATAACTATATTTTATCAACATGGCTGCACTTTGAATAATTTGTATGTAATTCACTGTAAAACTTGTAATGAAAATTGGTAATTCATTATCAAACCAAGTGCCTTAGCACAACGATCCAGGTATTAATCAAGAATCAAACCAAGGACTACTTACTACACAAAATACAGTGAACCCATTCATTTCGTTGCCCATTGATAACGAAAACTATATGAATGAATAAATTGTAAAGAATGGAATCAGCAAAGCACTGCACAGAGTGATAGAGCATGTAACAGAGGACGCGTGAAATCTGCAACACCTCGCTCGGTGTGAGTCTACAATGGGGCACGAGTGGTGGTGTGTAGGCTGTAGGCAATACATAGCAGGGTACCGCATCTGTATTAGAGGCTAGGACGAAGCACAGTGCTCTGGGTTGTACTCAGCCGCTGGGGTTTTGGTATGTATCGATCGTTGGTTAGGTCACGGGCATTACACTGGTCCTCCTCACACTGCCCTTCTCACTATCACTCTCTCTCCCTTTAATCACACCAAATCTCGCTAGCTCCCTCTCACTCTCGCATTCTCTCACACAGTTTCCAACTTTCGATTGCACACACGATTACGTACTATATTTCGAGTGGGTTGACCAGTTAGATATCAAGCCGCATGAATGTGCTCCCTGATTTTGTATTTATGCGGATTACGAATCTTCATGGAGCTCAAGTATTGGGGTCGAATATGAAATGTGCGGTTTAATCGAACATTCAAGAGGCTTCAAGCTGTAATGTTGAAGCTTGATTTTGTTTTTATTCCAATTATGAAACTTTGTGGAACAGAAGTATTGGAGTTGTAATATAAAATATGCGGTTTATTCGAAAATTCAAGAGGCTTCAAGCCTGATTGTGTAATTTTTCGAATTATGAATCTTCATGGAGCTCAAGCATTAGATTTGGAAAGTAAATGTACTTATTTTTATCAAAATCAGGAAGAGAATACGTTTTGGACTCTGTCTGTGTTTTCATCCTATAAGTTTTATTTTGTACTAGATCAATGAATAAATAAATAAATAAATAAATAAATTATTCGAAAACTCAAGAGGCCTCAAGCTATCATGTGAAAAAGTAAAACGCATTGCCTGATTGGAACATAATTATCTGTTTTGAGTTCATACGAATTATGAATTTTGCTTGGAGGCTATAGTAAGACCAAGTAATACGTAAGCTAAAACCAATCTAAATCTTAGCCACAATATTCATGCATATGAAGAGAAATTGAAAAAATGAATTAACTGAAAAACCAAAACAACCATTTTTATTTCTACTTATTTTTATATTTAGTTCATACAATCAACTCTACCTACTAACTATAAAAAACTCATAAAAACATAATAACTATATCACCATCATCAAAAACATACTACCTATATCTACACATTGATCTATACATTGTATAATTATTGTTTTTTTTGTGAGCAATAACTTTCAATTTCAATATCACTATACTAAGCAATCTTCTATATTGACAAGGAAATACAAGGCTGCTTTTATATTGAACTAAAACTTTATAATGGCCCACACAAATATTCAGCGGAATTAAAAAACAAGAGAATTTCCTATTTATCTTATTATCAATTTCACTTGTCACTTAATAAGTGAAGTGTTACCTAAACCATGTTCTTCAAGGGTTGAATGGAAACTATTGCCCAATTTATTATGATAGTATTTAAAATGTATGTTTTGTAAAGTGTTTTTACCATTGAGGCTTTTAATTTGCTTTATTTACAACTCTATTGTACACTTTCTTTCTCGAACTTTATATTTTCCAACCACCACCGCTAATCCCCTGAATTGAACATCACAGCCTCCTACACTCACAGCAGCCCTACACCATCAGATTCTCTTAACGCATTCTTCCAGTTTTCTGCTCTACATTTAGTGTGTCTCCTTCCCCAGTTTGAGTGTCGAATCAAGTGTTTGCTGGAGGCAAAACGACAAAATCGTGCATTTTCTAACCCCCTTCCTCTAGAACCCCCCCACCGCCGAACAATTCGCGCACCTATAAGCGCCGTAATTTTGGAGCTCGCACTCGAGAATCACATGACTGCAAAAAGCATTTCCCAGTTTTCCACCTCCACTCCACTCTCCTCTGTTTCCTGGCTGGAAAGCATAAAAAAAAAAGAAAAGTGGTACGCCGCTTCCGAATTGGGCCGAAAAAAAGTCGGTTTCGTTCACACCCTGTATACCGAAGAGCGGAAAGTCATTTCCGGCAGAAGCGCTCTAACCAAATTGTATTTGTGAGCATTTCGGATTTGAAAGTTTTCGCCGAAATTTTTAATCAACTGAAATGGTGGCCGAAAATTTGAGTGGAGCGCATACATGTGATGAAATGTGCTCAATTCTGACTCTGGTTCCAATATTCAAGTCCTGTTAAACTAGTGATTATTTATTCAAGGAGCTTTCTCTCTCTCATCTCTTTCATTATCATATTATTCACTCTCATTATTCATTCTTATTATTAGTTATTTATCAATTTTGAAAACTCTCCTGCAACCTTCTCTGAACAACTCTCACAAAGAATGTGACAACTTCTGGGATTGACTAAGGATGTGATTGATTTCTTTTTGACTTTATCACAAGGCGTTTCAGAGGGAGTAGAATGTCACAACGTTTTCTAAGATTGACTAGGATTTATTTATTAGCTATATAAATTTGATCGTTAATTCAACCTTGATTATGAATTTCAACACAAACTTCGCAAAAATGTGCGAAAATGTTGATGAATAAACTTTTATAATCACATAGTATTCTGTGAAATCGTTCAGTGCTGCATGAGCCTGTCATAGATTATGTTGAAGTTAGAAATTTTCAATACAATTACTTGACAATGTGGAATAAACATTAATCTTCTCAATGTTTTTCAATTCCCAACTTATTCAAAATATAGCAGGATCCTTTCAACTTGTCAGAAAACATATGTTTTACTCGGCCACCAGTACAATACTTAAAACCTACAAATGCTGAATCTCGCAGATTATTGAAAAGCTCTTTTAAAAAGTTATTCTTTGGAAGGTCTTCTTTAAAAAGGTCTTTTAAAGACTTTAAAGGTCTTTAAGACTTTTAAGCCTTTTGATTATTGTGTCAAAATCACTGTTTAATTATTACCGAAACAGCTGATTTCTGACAAGTTGAAAGGATCGTGCTATATAAACTACTGTATTAATAAAGGTTTTCTGTGAGATCTTTGAATCCCACAGCCTGTTACAAATAAACCAGTAGTCTCAAATTTCAAATAAAATTACAAACACAACTAATTGACGATGTGTAATAAACTCTCTCAGTTATTTCTCCACGTTTCACAAATTAAATACGGAATTCTCAATTATTTTTCCACATTCCAAAAATTAAATTCACAAAAAAATATGTGTCAGTGTGCTGTAAAATGAAACCTGAACACATTGCCCTTTGGAACGTTCCAATTAATTCTGTTTCTGTCAGATGACCTTCATCCCTTACTAAGCTAAGCCCTGAGTGAACATGTATTTCATCCCCGTATGATGGGCTTGTCTCACAGGCACAATTATATTTCCAGCCAGAAAAGGGAATTTCTGTTCGCTTTTTTCGTCATCTCTGCGATTAGCTTCGTTTGTACTGTCACAATTTTCGATTTGAAACAAAATTACAAAGCGTCAGCAGTCCACGGCAGTTGGCACACAAAGCGTTCATTGCACAACGTGCCTTGCATTGTGTTTCAGATAAAAATCCTATAGAGTTTCATACGTGGAGATAGAAGTCCTATAGCCAATCGTTTACACGCGTCTGGCCAGTAACTCCGACATGTAATGAACAATGACAACCAATGGGAAATTCAATTGCTGACAAGCTTCCTTACCTACCTGTACTCAAAAGGTTTCAACTGAAAAACCAATTTTTTCCAGTCTATGCTGCTACTCAAAACATGTAATAAACATGGACAAACTATAGGAAATTCAATTGCTGACAAAATTCCATACCTATCTCTACTCAAAAGCTTTCAACTGAAAAACTAATTCTTTCCAGTCTACGCTGCTCCTCAAAAGGTTCTAGACCATTCTGATAATTGAATTCAGGTGATAGACACTACAAAATGTTCCAACTACTCCATGCAGCTATCGATGGCTGATTGAATTCAGGTGATAGAGACTGCAGTTATCTATCAGGTGTAATTGGAAATTCTACGAGTCACAACAGGAAAACGTTTGAGGCATTGGAAATGGAATTGGAATAGAATACAACAGTAAGAGACTATGACGAGAATGGTATCGGACTTGAAAAAATAAAGAAAACACTCATTTCGAGGTAGAATTCGAAAAAAGACTCTCCATTGTTGATTAAATTGAGACGATACTTGGAAAATAGAGAAAATTCATTTTGAGGATGGATTCGAAAAGTTTCTCCTTTCATTAAATTGAAATGATTCTTTTAAGTCAACTTCACATTGAGAACTTCTATGAACAAAAAATAATATCTAGAGTAGATACTAGAAAGTCTGTAGAAAAATATATCTAAAGGTATCTAAGGTTCGGTATAAAAGCTCTCAATCAATTCAAGTTTTCCCGAATACTTACTTGAAAGTAAATTTGGTTAAAATCCTTAGAAATCATTGAAAAGTTAGTAATTGATCAAGATTTATTGTAAAGATTAGTAATTATTCATGGTAATTGAAGAAGACACAGAATATCAATTCCCTAATCATTTGAAGGTTCTTCTGGATTAACTCATTTTAATCAAATTAAAGTACTGTACTCATTACGTTATGGTACTGTGATTCATTCATAAATTAAAATGAATAGTTATTGTAAGCATATACCACACACAATTCGAGGTACATCATGAAGAGTTCATTCACGAAGTACTCCCTTCAATAAAATAAGACTGTATCTATTCATAAATAATTAAGATGGATAGTAATTGTTACGGTCAGTAAATACCTCAAGTAAATCATGATAAAAGAGTTTTCTACGAGAAACTTCATCATTTTAATGAGACTGGGCGGAGTGTACAAAATATCAAAGTAGAAGTAGAAAGAAAACACTGATCCGGGAGGAAGAAATAACTCAAAGGGGAAAGGTAAGAGATTTCGATTAAAAGAGATTTGAAGACGCGGGAGCTGGGATACCCAGAGGCTACAGTAAAAGCTAATACAATCATGCTAAGCAAATAGTGGTGATTGCTTCAAAATAGATTGAGCTTCACCTCCCTTGACGTCAGTATTCGAGATCACTGCTGCTTTATCCTCAATGATAACCCTATACAGTAAAATTATTTCATCTTGATTAACTGGCAAACCTGAAGTAGGTGTGAGGGGAGACTGTGTATAATGAAATGTTTTTGATGCTCCAATATTGATACTAAGTGTAGCTTGTATACAACTTAATGTTAGATAAATAAAAATTATTTATTTTTTCCAAAAACTAATACACATACAAATTTGCAGTTGTTGATACATAGTAGTGGCAATGTCTTGACCTGACCTGGCATAATGATTTGGTGGAGGGTAGAGAAAAATAAACACAGAAAAAAACTGAGTAAATAATGAGATGATAGAGAAAGAAAAGGAAGAGAAGTAGCAGGAGAAAGAAGAAGAAGAAGAAGAAGAAGAAGAAGAAGAAGAAGAAGAAGAAGAAGAAGAAAAACAAGAGGAAGAAGAAGGAAAAAGAAGAAGAAGAAGAAAAAAAGAAGAAATAAGAAGAGAAAGAAGATGGAAAAGAAAAGTAGGAGAAGTAAAAGTAGAAGAAGGAGAGGAAGAAGAAGAAAGAGAAGGAGGAGAAGAAGCAAGGTAAGAGGAAAGAAACGAGGAAGAAAATGTAGAAGAGTAGAAAATGTAGAAAATGAAGGATTATTTGTGAGAAGGGGAGTGGAAAGACACATTTCATTAGGATTCAACGTAGAGTTCAAATACTCTAATAAAATAGTACAGAAGCAAACAGTCACGGTCAGAAATCTTGATGTCAAATGGGACTTGATGGTCGCGAAAAGATTCAGAGAAAAAAAACAAGGATGTTGTAATAGAAACGGGACATACCATTTCATTACGACTTTTTAAGTAGACGTGGTAATCAGCAATATGGATTTATACAAACAGGGGGAATGTTTTTTTCTGCAAAAGATAAGCTATAGTGCAGCTGCTTGCCTCGAAAACCAGTGTGAATAAAGAAAGTCCCTTGAAAAGATTGGACCCTCACAATGACAGGGTAGATGTGCATTGCTTTGAAGGCTAGCAGCACTCAGATTTGGCACTAGTAATGAGGATGTAAGTTTAGGCGGAATGAATTTTCAACTTATTCAACGTCAAAATTTTCTGGTGAGGCATATTATACTAGTCCTATCTTTTCTTCAAATCAAGTATAGTAGAATTTTCCAATTTGGCGGATGAATCAGCTGTTTACAAACGGGGAAACAAACATATGGGGTCTCTCAACAATCACTCGACATCCACCAAATTAAAAAAATTCTACAATACTTCGTTTGAATGCAGAATCATGTGTGAATGGAGGAGATATTTGGTGTTTGTTCCTAGATAGAAAACATATTACAAAATAAAACGAATGGTTATCTCACCTAGCCGATTTCCAATTTATGACAGGAATATTCCTTGTTATTCAAGGAATAGAAGAAGAAGCTGATAGAAAACTGGTACATACCTGGAAAAGAAGAAATTGAATACATTGAATGAAATACTAAATTCGTTAGAATTGAAGATTCATAATTATCGAAATTGTAAAAAATTAACTAGAAAGTGAATTGAGGTTATGGCTGGTTTTCACGATTCTAGTAGACGTTCTCGTTAGTGAAGGCAGGTTACTGGTTTATAGTTGAGAATATAGGCTTCCGGTAACCTGCCTCCAGTGAGTAGAACGTCTCCTAGAATTGTGAACCTCAGCCATTACTCATAAGAATTAACATTGTTTATTGGTACTCAAGCTCAACATACCTTTGTGCAATTGGGTTTGAGTCCCATACTAATCAGTATAAATTCAACCATCGAATGAGTTCAACCCCATTGTCAATGATAAAAACCAATAATTCGTGCGACAGACACAAAAAGACTTCCTCAGTTAGTCAGTCTCTTGAACAATTGTCACGATTTAACTTTGAACTTGCTTTCTTGCGGCGGCGGGGAGGGGGTTAAGAAGACATGTTGTGAGGAGGGGTGGGGAGGAAATAAGACATGTTCTGAGAAGGAGTGGGGGGAAATGAGACATGTTATAAGGAGTGGAGGGGGTGAGGTACGTTAATTAAGAAAGCAACGAATTGGGGCCAGCCAGAAACCTCTACTAGCACGAAGACTGAGACGCAGCAAAACGTATATACAGTACTAAAATTCCGGCCATCGCGTTGTAGGTGGATGAAAGACGAAGAAAAGGATAAATAAGAAGAATAAATCGGAGAAGCAGAACGAAAATAAGAAGAAGAAGAAGAAAGAAAGGCGTTTTGGCTAGCTCCCAGATGGCTCTACCCTCGGTGGATAACAGCCTCCTTCCATCACTTGGTTTCTTTCGGTCTTATCCTGCTTCTAGTTCTCCATTTTCTTCAACCCTTCAGTATCCCATCCTATTCTACCACATTACAGCGTTTTCTTCATTCCAACTACTTGTCTGTTTCTTCTTCTAATTTGCTTTTTTATCTTATTATTTACCTCATTTTTATTTTACTCAGTCGTCTTCTTTTTTCTCATCGTTCTTACTGATTTTTCTTCTTCTTCAGCTTCTTTTTCTTCTTCTTCTTCTTCTCCTTCTTCTTCCAGCCTTGTTTTCTATTTCTGGAATACTGTTTTTTTGACTAATCCAATAAGTTATTTAAATTAATAGGGAAACGTTCATTAAATCAAAGCGTACGGTATCTGAGTGGAAACTGTAGAATCTATACATATTACTACTACTACTCGTGTCAGAGACAATGCATTGCATGTGAACAGCAATAAACGTACATATACATAAAACATATTAGATAAAACGTGCATAATATTATATAGATGGGTAATTCCCATCAGTCAGTAATATATATGCAATGAGCAATATATATTGCAATGAGCAACATAAATATACATATTAATCGCTTTAGAGATTTATGGTTCTGACAAGGCAATTCTAGACGAAAGTTGCACGGAAATCCAATTAAATTTAACAACCATCGAATAATGTCATTGCTTTGACGTCCGATTCGTTCATTGGTTCTCGTTGCATTGCTTCCATTAGATGACATCATTACAAGGTTGTTAAATTCAATTGGATTTTCGTGCAACTGGCCGTAGATGTAACTTTCAACGCCTTGTCATGAGCTAACCTAACCATAAACGTGAGATAAACGAATCAGCATGACTGCGCATGCGCAAGTAGGTGATTGGTCCAGAGAGGATCGTTCATAAGAGCGCGCCATGTCTAATGGAAGAGATATAACTCATAGGTGTCTCGTAAATCTGCGCCAATAACTGGACGTTTTATCTTTCCCCATTGTACTTTTTACTCTCCGCTAGTGCTGCCGCTAACGAGAGGGTTGTTGGGGAGGAGGTTGCTATTGGATGGAGGGAGGGAAATCGATGGCTTCCCAGGCGTCGGATAGGGTAGGATAGACGACCTGGATAACGCGCAACACCCCAGAATGAGGAGTGAAAAGTAGAGGAAGGACAAAAAAAGAAAGGAGAAAAGAGTGAAAAGGAAAGGAGATGGAGAACAGAAATGGGCAGTTCTTTCAAATATCCTAATCAAGTTAATCATTTACTTGATTAGTTTCGTTTTACTTTACTTTAGTTTTCTAGGCCCGCTTTCCCCAACTCTGCTTAAGCGCAACAGCTGATGCTCAATATTTTTTCTATACTTTTCCTATTCTCCGAATGAGGCTTAAGCTAGATGTATAGCTTAAGCAGCGTTGGGGAAAGCGGCCCTCAGTTACTCATTTTTCATTTGTATTTTTTTATAATGAATGAGTGTGAGGAGTAAATATTGTGAAGAAGATAAGATTAAGAAGAAGACAGGTAAGTTCTTTCAAATATCTAAATTACGTGAACTTTACTATGTTACTTTTCAATCTTGCTAATTCTTGCTAATTTATCAACTGGATTTTTTCAAATATAATCAGATTCATTTCATTTGCACTTGGCATTAGATAGATAGATACATAGAGAGATATTATTTCTTGACGTTGCTGATGACCGTAAGGTACGATGGCAAAGAAATAATATCCCTCTAACTAATGCCAACCGTCAAATTAAATGAATATCACTGTATTAATCATTTAAGCCACAAAAACTGGTTACTTTTTTCTAAACTAAAAATTTTTTTTGGTGACACTTTTCAACAAGTGCTTGATAGATGGAGAAAATTGCCCTGAAGAGTGGAAATTGGCTTATATCACGCCTATATTCAAAAAAGGATCAAGGAAAGACCTAAAAAACTATAGGGCTATAAGTGTCACCTCATCTATTGGAAGACTGTATGGCCGTATTATAAAAAATAGATTGGAAGTAGATATAAAACTTGGAGAAGAGCAGAGTGGGTTCACTGCAGGAAGATCATGCATAGACAATATCTTCACGCTAAAACAGCTGGTGGAGAAGAGGGTTTCCCGAAACATGGAGACACACATAGTATTGGTTGATCTGGAAAAAGCATACGATAATGTGCCGGTAGTGAAGCTTTTCCAGGTACTCAGAAAATATGTGCATCAAAAATATATACATGCAATTAGAGATTTGTACATCAACCAGAAGAGTGTGATCAAAAAGAGAAATAACATATCTGCTGCATTTGGTGTTTCGAAAGGTCTGAGGCAAGGATGCTGCATGTCTCCAACTTTGTTCAAGATCTACATCAATGAAGCGTTAAAAGAGTGGCAAAATAAATGCTCAAAGATGGGGATACAGATTGGAGACAAACATCTACACACGCTTCTGTTTGCTGATGATCAAATAGTAATCGGATCTGACGAGTTTGACATCCAGTATATGTTGAGGAAATTGACAGAGACCTATGAAAAATGGGGCCTCAAAATGAACTATAACAAAACCAATTACTTGGTAGCTGGCGGGAGACGAGACGATCTGGATGTAGACGGAAGAATTATAGAGGGCTGTGATGAAGTAAAATACTTGGGAGTAGTTCTATCAAGGAAAGGGAACAGTGAACGAGAGATCACGGAGCGCATAACAAATGCAAAAAAAGTCATAGGACAACTTAATTCACTGCTGTGGTCGGAAGAGATTAGCCCCAAGACAAAAGGAATGTTGAACACTGCTATCCTAAGAAGTGTGCTCACTTATGGAGCAGAAACTTGGGAGCTAACAGAAAGAAATAAAGCCCGACTTAATGCAGTGGAAATGGATTTCTTGAGGCGCAGTTGTAGGGTTTCCAGAATAGAGCACATTAGAAATGAGTATGTCAGGAGGAAAATGGATCAACAGGAGTCAGTTGCTGAATGCATAGAGAAAAGACAATTACTCTGGTATGGCCACGTCAAAAGAATGGGGAGTAGTAGATGGCCAAAATCAATCATGGAATGGATGCCTCATGAGAAAAGGAAACGAGGACGCCCTCCCAAGCAATGGGAGCAAGCCATAAGAGGTGCCATGATATTAAGACAGCTGACTCCTGAAGATGCCGAGGACAGGAAAAGGTGGAAATTGAGATGCGAGAGACGGCCTGATGCTGTATAAAAACTCGCTTGATTGATTGATTGAAAAATTTTTCATTATTCAAGATGAGAATAGAAAGTGAGGTTCATGAAGAATTGCATTAGAAGTATCTTCAATCAGTTCGCCGTATCTGCAAGGCAATTTGATATGAATTTTTTACTTATAAATAAAATAAATTATCTTTCCTCTTGAAGCCAACTGTTTTGAAACTCTTATCACGCCAACAAGAGAAAAACGAAGAAAATTACAAATGGAAGTTTAGTGTCAGGGATAAATTCAATGAGAAAGAGTGTTCACCTGTATAATAATCTAAATTAAATCTGATTAAAATGTGGAATTTCAGTAAAATATGACATTGATCATATTTTGTTTTACATAATTACTCTCCACATAGGGTAGGTCAACCGAGCATCAAATCGAATTAATCATATTACGTTTTCAATCCATGAATTTTTAATTCCCTATACGATTTTCTGATCAGCTTCCACTAAGCTGTAGCAAAACTCCAAATAGAACAGAAAGAACCATGATCTACATGATCCAATTGATTTCATCAACTCTATTCGTTTATTACAAATTGATGAATAATTTAATAATTGATTAACGAATAGTTATTATTCATTACGGATTAATGAATAGTTTATTGAATATTAACTTCTAAATATTCATATCTTCGTGAATCAATTACTGTACTCATGGGTTCTATACAAGATGGGATTTTCCAATGGATGATCACAATGGTTCTAGCCCTCAATAAATTCAACTAAATCTGAATTACAATTTAAGCATCCTTATAATACTGTGGAGATTGAATCAGAACACTGTTCAATGAAACATATTATCTGATTAGAAATGTGAATTATGCTTAATCAAATACCACGTTAATAAAACAGGTAACGATTCTATTCACATTTGATTGGACATTCGATGATATTCAAAGCAAAAATAATTAGCGCTCCGATTAGAGAGATATCATGAATGACATGGATTTGCAAGCGAAAAATGTCTGTCTCTCTGCAAAGCCGAACCAGTATGAGTTCATATCAATGATGTATTAGTATATATAATTTTTCAACGATTTATTGGACTAATGACAACTTGATACAACTCCAATAGGAGTTTTTTTTTAGTGAGAACTTGATGAAAAAACATTCTATAACTGAATACATTCTTGCTGCAGCCAACGTAGTTCAGAATGATCATGACATTGCATAGAAATTAGCTATAAATAATAAGCTAACTGAACTGAATTAATTGGAATACAGAGTCGTCTGATATTTTCCATTAGTTCATCCAATGAAATGTTTTAAACGGAAGTTGATATCAAAGGAATTTTCTACGTTGATCAGAACTGAAATCATTACTTTGAAACTGACTGAAATCATTACTTTGAAACTGACTGATTGGTAGTTACTGTATGTAGCTTTTATTATTTATACTAAAATTTCTGTCGCAGTAATAATGAAATATTGGGTTCCAAGTAATGAGCTCACACTGATTGAAAATGATGTAACTCAAACATTTCTACAGACTATATAGATCTCATAAGTTTCATAAGACTTCAATCACATTAGCTGTCTGTGCAAACTTTACATTGTAGCATGACGCTTATGGGGTACAGTGTTGCCAGATTGCACAGCTGATCATAGCTGAGAAAACCAAGAGCATTTTCAACAGAAACATGACAACAGTGTGTTCATATTCCTGTATGAGGGAGTTGCGATTGAGATATCGGTGAAGACGGTCGCAAAATTCGGAGCTGTCTTATCGCTTTGCAATGTCGATTGATTCAACAAGTTACCGCGCGCGAATAGGCTGTTTTCTTAATGTTCGGTGTTTAATTGTGAACAATATTGTTTCTTGTAAATTAACACAGTGTTTTTCGTGGTTCATCATACTCTCATCATTGTTGATAATTGGAGGTGTCGAGCTGAATCCGGGTCCTGAGAACAATATCACCCTCGAAGATGTGTGGAAGAAACTTGAAAATTTGGACTATATGAGGCAAGATATAAGTGAAATTAAAAACTCTTTTACTCAAATATCGCAGGAAATTTGTGAAGTGCAAAAAGTGACTCATTCCCTGAAGGAAAGAATAACAAACCTCGAAGAGGAAAATGGTTTTCTTCTATCAAAATTGGACAGTCTTGAAAACCATTCTCGTAGATCAAATTTGTTATTCTTCAATGTTAAAGAACAGTTTAATGAGTTACCTGAAAGAACTGAACACATTGTCATGAAAATTATTAACGAAATCATGAGAGTTGATCTTGGTCCATTAGATATAGAAAGAGCACACAGATTAGGGAAAAATAGAGGTCGAGATCGTCCAATAATTGTGAAATTCCTCAGCTACAAAAAACGGTTAGAAGTCCTCCAAGCAAAGCGGAACTTATACCGGACGAATATCAACATATCTGAAGACTATACCGAGAGAATAAGGAAGATCAGAGAGAAGTTAAAAATGTACGAGGAGCGGGCAAGGAAAGATGGACACTCTTCATTTATTAGATTCGACAAGCTGATAATCGATGGAAAGTATTATACGCTAGAAGAAATTGAAGAGATAGACAGAATGAATGGCTTAGAGCGGAATGAATTTCCCAAGAAACGTCACCGTGAATCTTCCCGAACTGTATCGAAGTCACCTCCAGGGGTTCAGGAGCCGAGGAGGGAGCAAACATCGCAAGCACTTCTTGTTTTCCCGGAAAATGCAGCCTTGAAGTATCCAGAAGAGGGTATCCAGGAGCCGGTACGGGTGGTTAACGTGAGGAAAAGTTCAGGAGAGAATAAACGTCGAGCCGGAGTTTCCCGCGAAGATCGGATTGCTGCTGACTTTCCCGCCCTTGAGCCAGCGGAGAAACGAAGAGCTTTAATATCGTCCGAAGGAGTTCAAGCATCGTCGGCATCCGAGGAGCAGAGACAGGCCAGCCGAATAGTTCCAGGAAGCAGCGGTACTCAGAGCAACCAAGGAAGGGACATACGAGAGTGGATCGTGAGCGGAAAACTTACAAGGAGTAAAGAAAAACTTGCGAGAGACAGTGATAACAACGGTGATAGCGAAGAAGGTTTATAGCATTAGTGAGTACAAGAGAAAACGTTTCTTATCATAGTAGTATAGAACCTAGTAAGTTAGTAAATCGCAAAATTCAAAGAGCGTCTAAAGGCGAGCAAAAACTTCCATTTAGAATAATATTTTGGAATTGCCATGGTTTAAATAATTTATATACACTGAGTTCATCCCAGAAAGAAAGCTTGAATGCCTATGACATAATAGGCTTATGCGAGACTTGGAAACCAAACAAATTAACACATATAGGAGAGTTTTCTAATAAATATAACATAATTCAACAAGAGGCAGAAAAAATTCATAGCAGAGGTAGAGCGATTGGAGGATTAATAATGCTAATAAATAAAAGATTGAAGTTCCGTGTTGTAGAAATGAATAATGTATTATTGGTTATTGAAATTTTTGTTAATAGGGTTACGATTATGGTAGGCTTGGTTTACATTCGCTCAGGCTATGAATTGGAAGGTTTAAATAAATTAGACACCTTTTTAACAAAATTTTCGGAACGCTTAGACAAGGTTGCTGTGATATTTGGTGGGGATTTTAATAGTAGAATTGGGGATATGAACTCAATGTATGAGGAAGGTCTATTTCAAAACACCAGCTTGCAGCCAAATAGATTTTCAAATGATGCGATGATAGACCGTAAAGGTAAAAGATTAGTCGAAATAATGGAAGACAGAACGTTTTTAGTATTAAATGGAAGAAGTAGGGGGGATAGTACTGGCCTCTTTACATTTTTTAATGAAAATGGTTGTAGCACAATTGATTTAGTATGGATTAACATGAGGTTCTTGGATGTGGTGAACGATTTTATTGTCGAAGATTTCATTTTGTGTTCAGATCACTTGCCTGTTACTATAGAATTGAACATAACCACAAAAGTTACCAGTAGAGATAACGGTGTTTCTAATAATATCAAGCTCAGCTGGTTAGATAACAACGAACAACATTTTAAATCGGCTTTGCAATCTATTGATGTTCCACAAACAGCAGAGCAATCGATTGATTTTCTGTTCCTTGAATTAAAAACGGCTATCTATAATGGAGCTAAAACGTCGAACATGATAATCACAGATAAGAGAGATGAAATAAATAATAATCAACCCTGGTTTGACAAAGAATGTAGGAATAAAAAAAGAGAAATTCGAAGACTGTTTAGGTGGCGAAGCGTAATATGTTCCAAGAGCAAGACTTAATACAATATCTGACTGAAAAAAAATGTTACAAGCAATTGTTGAAATCGAAAAAATTAGAATATTTTGTGAGATTAAGAGAAAACCTTTCTAATATTAAAAGCAGTAAAGATTTTTGGAAAGCGGTGAATTTTTTTAAAAACAAAGAATGCAATATTAATAACATTTCTTTAGAGGCTTGGGAGTTATTTTTGAAAAATAAATACTGTCGCGCGGGGAATGAGTATATTGAGATTATATTTTCGGACGCTAGTCACCCTTATTTGGATCAAGAGCTCAATTCAAATGAACTGACGTATGTAATCTCACTGATGAAGAATAAAAAGGCTCCGGGTATTGACGGAATTGGAAATGAATTTTATAAAGCGCTACCCGTAAAGTGGAGAGACTATTTACTTGTTCTTTTTAATAAATTGTTTATGAAAGGAGAGTTCCCCGATGAGTGGCTACAAACGAAAATGTTTTTCATATTCAAGAAAGGTGATAGACTAAATCCAAAAAATTATCGCGGGATTGCCCTGATTAATACGGTTGTTAAAATTTTCACTCGTTTACTAGAAGTCAGACTCTCAAATTGGGCAGATCGCTGCAACGTACTACCCGAGTGCCAAAGTGGTTTTAGAAGAGGGCGCAGTTGTATTGATAATATTTTCGTTTTGCATGCCTTAATCTTCAATCAGGTGTCAGTGAGGAGACGCAAATTATTTGGCCTATTCGTCGATTATGAATCCGCGTTTGATTCGGTGCCGCATGAGCTTCTTTGGTATGAGCTGGGAATGAGTGGAGTTAGTAGCAGAATGATAAGGACGTTGAGAGCTCTGTATGGTTTTGCCACATTAATTGTTGATAAAGGCCGCGAGGACGGAATTTCACACCCGATAAAGGTGTCAAAAGGCGTCTTGCAAGGGGACTCGCTAAGTCCGTTACTATTTTCATGCTATTTAAGGGGAATAGAGCATTTCTTTAGAACTAAAGGTCTACACGGTATTTCATTGAATAGAAATGTGAATATCATGATGTTAATGTTCGCGGATGACATTGTTATCCTAGCAGACAGTGACTCGGACCTAAGAAACAAATTGAAGTGTCTGGCCGAGTATTGCGAGAGATTGAAGTTGTCAGTGAACATCGACAAAACAAAGATAGTAGCGTTTCATAGAAAGGCCTCAGACGTAATGCAGCGTTTTATTACAGTGAAAAAAAACTGGATATTGTAAGCAACTATAAGTATCTTGGAGTCGAGTTCCACTCATCAGGAAAGTTTAATAAATTTGCGGAATCACAAGTCAGTAAATCTAAATATATTGGAGAGACCACTATAAATATTCTAAGGAAGGCTAAGTCGGACGTATGGGCGAGTAAGATGAAGCTCTATGATTCAATTCTCATGCCGACAGTGCTTTATGGTTCGGAGATATGGGGTCTAAGTTGTATGAATATAATAGAGAAAGCACAGCTCTATTTCCTTAAGCGCTTACTGTTGTTGAATAAAAGAACTCCTAGTTGGTCATTGAGACTAGAGACAGGAAGATTATGTTTAAGCAGTTTTATATTCGCCAAGTCAATTAGATACTTTTCTAGAGCTATGTCGATGCCTAACGGAAGGTACCCGAGAGAGTGCATTGATAGATTATTTGAGTTGGCGCAACAAGAACAAAATAATCAGGATAACTGGGCTTGTTTGCTGAAAAATCAATTGCGTCTGGCAGGCATTGTTGAAGATTGGCAAAATAGAGAAAATCTTATTGAAGTTTTAGAATTTGGAAAAGGAATTTTGGTAAGAAACTATTCTGACAGACTATATGCATTAGACATAGAAGCAGCTCTAAAATCATCGAACAGCCCACATTATAAAAGATTGAACCCTCTTTTCGTGATAGGAGAACAACTTCTTTATAAAATATCTTTTGCGAAAACGCGCTGCGTCACCCAACTGCGCTTAGCCACTAGAAACTCTTTCTATGTATATAATAATAGAGACCTAGGTATTTGGATAAACAGCTCATTAGAATGCCCTGTTTGCAATATGAAAGAGAATGAGTATGTCGAGCATTTCTTACTTAGGTGTCCAATGTATGGTATGATTAGAAAACATTACTTAGAAAAATTCACCAAAAATATAGTTTCAGATGAGGACAAACTTATGGTATTACTTTCAAACCTGACTGAACAGAAGATCAATCGACTGTATGTATTTACAATGAAAGCAATTGAAATTAGGTCTATGATAATGGGCACTTGATGAAAGAGTAGATAAAAATATGATAGCCGCCCTTATTTATTACAATTTTGTTATTGTTATTTGTCACTATTAGAATAAGTCACCGTTATTTGTCACTATTAAGCATGTTTCGTCTTCAGATAGTGAAATGAAAGACTATAAAAATTGAAAAGTGAATTGAATCTATATTGTTTCATAATAATTTATTGTTGAATGAATTTTTTGTGTTATTCTTGTTGTCGTACAATATAAAAATGCATATACTGTAAATTATAACTCATCGCAACTCTTTTGTATGAGCATGCGCTCAAAACAAATAAACTTATTTATTTATTTATTATTTATTTATTCCTGTATGAAATAGCATTGTCAGTGTACGTATAACCTCGGACTTTGAACATAAATTTCCACTTTTTCATAACACGTCGAAGTTCATTGCTCTAGATTCTAGATATATCCACTTATACCAACGGTTACTATAGAATATAGTAGGATATATCTAGATATACGTATATTACAATGTGAATTGTATTATAAAATTGAAAAATATAAAGGCTGTAAATATAAGTGAAAATATTATAAGGTTGTAAATTAATATACTGAATCGAATTTTGAGATAGAAGCAAATATTCGGCCATTTTGTTTGATTCCTAATTTAATGGAGAAGATTTTCTCAAGAGTAGACAAGATTATTACACAAATATGAATATATAGATTCTTCTGTTAGAAGATAAGCGAAATAAATAACATTTTCTCCTCTGTTTCAACAAAGGCAAGTTGCCTAATTGGACTATTGACTAAATGGAAAACAGCTGATCACTGTTATCAACTAAAACCGAGTGATAAAATGAACAGGCAACTTTGAGTTCCAATACTGTAATCGATGTGTTGAATATGTTGAGCACAATAGTATGTGTGATAAATGATTGCTTTTGAATACTTAATGATACCAGTTACTAGGTCACAACGGAAACAAGCTTTTGTTATCAATATAAATTTTCCTGTTTATCTCATGGCTTTGTTTGTTATTAACCTACAGCTGAATTTAGTAATGTATTAGTAAGTTGAAATCTTCAGAAACTTTTGGCTTCAGAACTTCCAGATTTTGTCATTGCCTATACTGGAAAAGACATTTCATATTTCAATAATTTCTATTGGTTACATAGCTTACCCTATATTTCCTATTCTAGTATTCATCAGTCTGAATGTTAATAGCGAGTTTTGAGTTTCATATATATTTTCCTCTAACAATGTGCCCACAGGGATTAGATATTTCACACAAATATCCTTTTCCTCAAAGGAATAACTGAGACCCCGTAGGCAAGCACGGGTGACCTGCTAGTAATAAGATAACTCGCTATAATACATTTCTGTGAATAATTATAGATTCGCTATAAAATATTTCTGTAAATAATTATTTTCTGTTTAATATTCTAGATTATAAGACTAGCCAGGAGTTTGTCAATAGACGATCCGGCATTTCTCTGGACTCTCGACCAATCACAGAGCACCACCAAATTCGAGTGTCGAATGCGCTGTGTATGTTTTGCTGCAATGTTATCCAGCAGTGCTTTGTTCCCATCATTAGGTTGCGAAGACTAGCTTATGGTGTCAATGTGCTAACTGGCAACACCAATCTGCTGATTCAGTCAGTGGATGTGAAACTGGCAACCAACTGGTAGGCCTAAGCCCACATAGGGCTGTTGAGCCATTGACAAACAAAAGAAAATATTTTGCAACATGTAAGTTCCTATTACCAATTGATTTCGGCGTAATTGCTTCCGTGTCAATGCCGCTTCGTATATTACGGCTCTTGCCCGGTTTTTCAGTCGTTCAATAAACTTATTGAATCAATAACTTTTGTTTTGCATTTGAAAACACATGGTTATTGATTCAATAGTGCTATTGGATCCATAAACTGTCTATTGAGCGACTGAAAAACCGGGCATGATAATATATGTGGTGATACTGGATATAAATTTCATTGATATTGGAAATTGAACAATTTTATAAGATGTGAATGTTATCACGAGCTTTTAAAATTAACAAAACTACTCACAAAATTACTAAGTGTATGACACTTTTAATAAGCATACTGTTTAATATGATTATAATAAGCAAATTCCTTCTAGCTATTATTCTGTTGTCAATATTCGCAGTAGCGGAACTAGCGGAAGCCTTTAGAGTATTATCAAGCAATTAATTGGGATTTTCGTTCAATTTATTATTATAATTAAATTATTTTTCTGTTCTGAATACTTCAATCAATCAATTTAAACTCTTCCAAAAATATTCACATAGAATAAATTGAACAAAGAGAATAAAATAATAAATAAATTATAGATGAAAAATATGGAAGACTGAACTCTACTTTTACTTCTTTTATACTTTTTGAATTGCTACTTCCTCAACATGAATAATCTAACAGTGTTACATACATTTCTTATTGAATATAAAGACTGGAATTTGTCATAACCACATATTTATTGAAGTATCAAGATTCTCTTTTATTATAGATAGTCTTTCTATTCATCGTGGATAACTACTGTACCACAACTTCACCTCCACTACTACACATAAAGCACTATTTTTTCAATAAAACCCCTACTTTGAAAACCAAAATGGCACTTTCCTATCTGGATAAGAGCACGTCGAAAGCGAGAAAAAAGAAACCGAATTACAGCATAAGGTCAGAATATCTCTCTATGCATAATTTATATCGGCTGGAAGGTGGTTTCTGGTGGATTCGGGAAGTCTTGAGTGAGCTTTTAGAAGGCAAGCTTTACACTTTGAATCAAGATGGTGGGAACAAGTCTTGAGTGGGGGGAAAAAGCGGAAAACTGTGGGGAGCTTGGTAGGTTTCGAGCAGCACATCAACATATAATTCAGGAACGTTTGCTTGCATCGTAGAAAAGACCTAAATCAGCATGAGGTGGGTAGACTACTGCAAAATGGATGGAATTCAGTACGCTAAAGCGGATAAAATAAATGTAAGAAGTCTTACAATGCAAAAGATATGAATGAGATTCTAATTACTGGAATAAAGAATAGTAAAATGTTACTGGAAATTTAAAAAAATAGAATTCAAGTTTCTAGTTCATCCTGAACTATTAAATTATTCAATGCTTACTCAATTACAAAAATAAAACTAGTTCGAATAAAACTAGTTGTCACTTGGCCTGGTGCTCAAGAACCACTCACTAGAACTGTTTTTGTCAGAAAGTCCGATGTCCGAACAGCTGACCATTTGATTCAATGTTAGCATTTCAGATGATCGGTCGTTTTCTGACAAAAACATTTCTAGTGAGTGGTTCTTGAGGTCAAGTGACAACTATAGTTTTTATTCAGACTTTTTTTTTTATCGTATGGCTTTTATTGGTGGGGAGACCCTTGCGGGTAGGTTCCACCTCGCCTCATTGCACAATTTTTTGTGTCGGTCACCCACAAAAGCATTTAGTCTATTTAGACTAAATAGCATGTGATTTTTCGTTTTGATAAAACATTCATTCCAATACTTTTACAATTATAATTCAATCCCCAATTGAAAACGTGTGTACCTCATAATAATGAACTGAATAATGATAATGCCCTATTCAACTGGGCAATACATTGAAAAATGAACAGATAATTTTTTCATAAATGAAAAAACGAAATTATTTCAAAATAGAAAAAAGTGCTATCCTGTTGATCTCTAATTAAAGACATTTGATTTATCTTGAATTTCATTATTTTTCTTTAAAAATTGATTGTCATGGGAGGTATTTAGAATATTTCAATGAAATTTTAGTTGGAAATCTTCACTTAAATTCATCCAAAGATTTTGAAATGAGGAATAAATTATATTATGACCTCATTGCTCAATCAAAACTTTGAAAGGTGAACCAATAACGTTATGGTAAATTATATAGCTGACATTACAGGGCAATAATTCTGCAAAGGAAAACACACGTTACGGTTTCAATAACAGGGGGATATAAATTTCCAATCAGATTTTCATTTGCAATTCACAGAAAACATGCGCAATTTATATCAAACGTTTTCCCGTACAAAGTGACATTAATTTCCTAGAATAGCTGAGTTTTCCGAACACATACTGTCATGTTTCAGTTTGACAATGTGATAAACTGACCTAAATTTGTTTTTCAAATCGCTCATCCCCTCAAAATACTCGCCAATAGGACCGTCGATCGTTTACACAAGCGATCTATCCACTAGATATTTTTTCAAAACTTGAAAATACTGGCAAAGGATCGTTTACACTAGCGTTCTATCAACTACATTTTTTCAATCCTGGCCAATACTGGCAAAGAATCGTTTATGCTAGCGATCTATCAACTGCATTTTTTCAGACTAGCGTCCAATGGGTTTCGTTTCACAGCAATTGCTATTTTGCATAGCAATCTACGGGCGCAATTTCAGCGCTACAAAGTCGGAATCACTAGCTCATTAGTCATGCTCTCCCAATACAAGTGATTGAAACACGATTTACGAACGCACAGTCTCTCACTGCACAATAACGTTAATATAACCCATGCAATGTGTGGCCTGTTGTTATGAAATTGTCATATATTTCAGGACAATTGCCCGTATGTGTTTATCTTATTTGATATGCAAAGTTTGGCATACATACGGGTTATCGATAAGCACTCATAATTTCTGTTGAACTCTACCTGTCTGGCTATGAATGAACACTTATTACTAGACTCTTCTCTCTTATTACTTCTAGACTCGTACTACTAGACCCGTACTACTAGATTTATTACTAGGCTTATTATGAGCTGATACTTGAATTTTATGTATCCTTTACCTTAAAATATATTGAACAAATGAAACTGAACTAATGAATAATTATATAATAATTGCTTCTTCTCTAGTAGAACTTGAAAGTTATTGACATGTGAGACTACAATAAATTAGAAAACTATATCTTCATTCACCTCCCAATACATTTTATTTATTTCAATTTGACAATTGTCACTTTGTCTGATGAGACATATAGTGATACACTTTTATTTTGACGACATATCGAAGATTTATCTATTAAGTCATTATAAAGAAGAAAACAACTCCTCCTCCCTTCACCCCAACAGTTCTAAATAATTCTAGCTATACGTAATACCCAGCTGCAAGAATTAGGCGTTTTTACATTATATAATTATATCATATTGAATCGCAACTTGAAACTTCTTGATTAGTATCCAATTCACATGTCACTATCCTGGACAATTGGATTCCAACCCTCAAGAAAAAATCGATGAAGTAAGAGAGTGTCCCATTCAACCAGGACAGTCCCAGCCAGCACCAAGCACACCGAGTGGTATTTCCAGGGGTCTCCAACTTGTTTTGCGCGGCGCTCTTAAAGTTACAGAAACCAGATTAGAGGGTAAACTAGATTAGAGTAACTCGGAACGAGTAGTAGTATCTGATAAAGGCTTCGACCAACTCTCTTCAGACCTGCTTACTAATACATTAAAGAGGGTTTGGTTGAATCGTAGTATAGACCTCCCTCTGAGATGTGGTCAGGCGAGCATTGCCTTTAAAAGCATCCTTTTTACTGAGTGCAACTTTCGTAACAGGCTCAAGGCAACTAAAGGGAAAAATAGACAAATGTTCAGAAGCAATAAATTCATCTCAAGAATTTATATTGTTCTGTACAAAAAAGTGTAGCTTAAAAATTCTATTTAACAAGGGTAATACAGAAAACGAATTGCTGATAAACTATTTTTTTAACAAGCACTAGAGTAAGCCCACAGAGCAAAAGCGCCGCTTGTTTTATTCAAATTTGATGCAAACTCATTCAATACACTATCTAACACAATCGTCCAATCATTTCAGACATAGCCGAGAGATAGCGCAGAATTTGTTTTAAATTTTTCATCCCTTGAACGTTTCTTTCCATAATACAAATAAAACTTGCACACCAAGGACCAGGTGATATAAAAGTAACTAAACCCTGTTCATCGAGAGTTGACACTAAGGCTCCTCCTAAAAACTAACGGGACAGAGCGCTTGGCCAATACAGAGCAAGGTCATCGTCCGACGAGTGTCACTTTTCAGGTCACAGTCATCCCTTACACAAACATTTCTATCAGATGACAGAGTAGAACAGTAGAGAATAGTGCTAGGACCGCTTGTGAATAGGCTTGACCGTGATGTTAGGCCTCGGGAGGTGGAGCCTTCGTGTCAAGTCTCGATGAACAGGGTATAGTAGGTTCCTCTTCTTATTGAAATGAATGAAGTATAGTAAAGTACAACTAAAGTAAAGCACAAGTACATCTAAAGTACAGCTATAGTAAAGTACAGGTATGCTCATAACTGTTTCACTCTCAAATTTTGATCTATAATTTGGGACTCAATTAACACATACAAAACCTCTTCATTCTAGTAATTCATAAGATTTACAAATCCTCACTGAGTAGGGATGATCACGAGTGAAATTTTGAATGAACTTTTCCTGGAATCTATCGTGAACCAACTAGAATTTTCGATCAACTGAGCATAAATTAAAGTAGATAAAATATTTAGAACTAACCGGGTTAGTGGTTAACTAGCATGAAAACAGGTACTGTTGTTTAGAGCTGGCTGAATTATAAAATCATAGCAAACGGAGGTAAGCCATTTCTTAACGTTCTCATATCTCGGTTTTCATCTTTATTGGTAGGTGGAAAATTCACTTTCCTTCCAACTAATCTTAATTTTCCTATCTTTCTCCTCTTGTTTCTACATCCTCTTTCTAATCTTCCTTCTTCTTTCCTCTTCGTAATCATCCTTCTTCTTCTTCTTCTTCACCCTTTCCTCCTTGCAATCTTCCTTCTTCTCCTCCTCCTCCCTTTTCTCACTGCAATCTTCTCATCTCTCGCCTTCCTCGAACAGCTCGGCTCCGTATTTGCCTGGCAAAATTTAATTCCTTTATTCACACATCGCGGTTCGCGTAATTCCGTTCTAATTTAGTAAACAACGCAGCCGTAGGTCTAGTGCATAATGCACCAGCCGGAAAATTAATCAGATAAATTAAGCAAAGCTTCCTGCGGAGTGTTCCCTATCAGTGATTCACATAACGAACTGTGTTTTCCTCCTATGCCCGGGTGACGAGAGCTTCTTCATCTTCAATAGAATTATCTAGAAACAGAAACGCCTCCGGAAATAATGCAGTTCAAGAGCCTAAAGCTAAGCAAATATAAGCATCAAACCACAGCAGTGTTTTATTTATATAGTAGATAGAATATATGATAGTAAAGTACAGCAGTATTTCATTCATTGATTCATCTTTCTAATTAGATTAGACAACACTGGCATTCGCCCAAATAGTTCAATTTACAAATTTGACAATGATTAGAAGTTATGTTGATAGAATTGTTAATATCCATGATATTTATTTTAGTAGTTAAAATGCAAGTTTCCATTGAATTTTCATTAACCCTAGTATCCACTGGGCTTAAAAAATCCACCTACTAGGCTTAAAAAACATATTTTTTTATAAGTTAAGATAATCATGGAGGCGTTCATTGTAAAAATAATTATTAAATAAGAGCAAGAAATTAATGAATGTTACAAATATCACTGGGAGAACTAGAGTTTCACAATATAGTTAATTTTTTCCCTATTATTAATATACATAGAAGACTATTACGAGGGTATATTAAAGCTGGTGAATCGTTATGACAAATCTGGTGACTATGTAGATCACTAATTTAAGTTGTGTATTTCATTCTGTTAATTCTGTATCACTCTGTTTAAACATATTTTTTCAATAAACGTTTTAAAACAAAACGGTCTTTACTTCAGGTTTAGTGATAACTCTCGTATAATGGAGAGTTCGTTGAGTATGATCATTCTACAAATCTTTCCAGTGTTGAGCTGAATCTGAGACGGATCAAAGTCAAAACCTTCTCACAAGCTTATTTACACAGTATTAATGAGCGTATTTGAATTTTATACCAAGCAAACAATCACAATAATTTCAAAACTTTCAGAACAACATGAGCTTTGGGAGTCTTCTTGCATAGACCTAGCCAGTTTTGAAATATGAGGAGCACATGACGAAACAAAGGAGGGGAAGCAGAATGGAAGTGGAAAGAGATAAGAAGGAGCAGAATAAGAGAGAGAGAACGAGTTACGAAGGAGCGGAATAAGAGAAAGAGAGAGAGAGTGAGAGGAGATGGGAGGCAGGTGACTTACTTAATGACGCGTCAGTGTAGATACGTGAAATGACGTTAACCCTCCAAACTTTCGTTAAGCCTGATAGCAGGAAGCAAACTTCATTAGTGTTAGGTGCGAATTTTGGTAGGGTGCGTTTTAAAATTAATGCATAGCATTAATGGGAAAACATTCCTTCATTATACCCATTAAGGTTGATTGATTGCATGGGACTATTTCCTCATTTGGCTGATATAACTACCCTTCGGGAAAACATAATAAAAATAGAGAAAGATTTGTCAGTGAAATAATAGAGCAATAGAGATTTGTCGTATTAATGTGAAATATTGGGAACATCATAATAAATGTTGATTTATTATAATAAAGAGGAACTATTTTCATATTTGCTCAATACAAAATACAGTACAACAACTTGACAGGAAAACTTACAAAAATAGTGTAAGAACAGAGACAGGCGACAAATGGGAGAGACCAATTGTGGTGTCTCCATGACTGCTCTTAATGCAATGTAATCAAGGTCATTCCGCAGCCCGAGACAGAGACAGGCGACAAACACTCGACAATCAACTCGTCCACTAGCAGTCATGGAGACACCACAATCGGTCTCGCCTATTTGTCGCCTGTCTCCGGTCTCGGTCGCTTGTTGCGGAATTCTACCTTTACTGAAATAATAGGGCACTATATTGTTGTACAACTGAAAGTTTCCAGTAACTTTAATCTACCAGACATAATGGAACAATACAACGTATGCTACTGGAAATTGTAGCTAGAATACTAAGATATTTGCACTATATTCCACTT
Organism: Laodelphax striatellus; assembly: GCA_017141395.1. Taxonomy (NCBI): domain Eukaryota; kingdom Metazoa; phylum Arthropoda; class Insecta; order Hemiptera; family Delphacidae; genus Laodelphax; species Laodelphax striatellus. Next base: position 13,017,568 of record CM029536.1, read on the forward strand.
TTCACTGAGGAACAATTCTAGAACATTTGTTTTGAAATAAAAACCTTTCAATTCCTAGAACCTTTCAAGTCAATTCCGGTGACTCTTTACACCTCAAACCATGTTAAGGTCCAAAGAGTACCCAGTACCGGTATCTAGAGTTTATCTAGAGTGTAAGTTACCTCTAGTACCAGTATCTTCAGTTTAGTCAGATTAGTCAAAATATCTAGTCTATATTTATATCTACTATGTGGTTTTACTATCTAGTTACAGTACCTTGATAGTCCATTCTAATAAATGAGAACTAACTTTCAAAATTTTACTTATCTACCTTTAAATTCGGATATCACACTATCAACACCTCGACTAACTTATGTGTTCAACTTGAATGATACTATGGCACATGTGACTCTTTATTGACACAGGTGGATCAACTTCTGGGTATTGAATTTACTGATAGAAAGATAGCTGTTACAAAGTTCACACGAACAATTTCCAACAAGTACCCTCTGTTCGAAGATTGCTGAACAGTATGAACCTGGAATTGATAAGAGAAATTCATCCCTGAACCCCAGGAAAAAAATACAATTTTTAAAGATGTAATCCAACAAAACTTGAAATCTGAACGCTCTATTCATAATATTCGAGCTGTAACACTACAACTGTACTTTCATAAATAATATTTAGCAGGGCAGGTCTCAAGCGGTCACCCTTACAACGGGGGTAGCAGTTGCACGTCTCGCAGGTGTGTCCACATAATCAACCGCTCCCCCATTTTATTAGCGAACAACATTAGAAAACATAATTACAATCTTAGTTTTCAAACTCATATTAGAGTGAGTAAACTCATATTATACTAAGCATTTGTCTTCAAAATGATAAATACACTCAAATTCATTTAATTTGACGCTTGGCATTAGATAGATATTATTTATTGACGTTGCTGATGACAGTAGAGTACGATGGCAAAGAAATAATATCTCTCTATCTATCTAATTCCAAGCGTCAAATTAGAAAGAAAGATAGATTTACATTTTAAATAACACAAAAATAAGATCATGACCTGTTTCATGAAATTTTGGAGGTCCTTTAGAATAAAAAAGGCGGACCCACACTAGACATCAATAGCACTGTGTACTATGCTACAAACTTATGATTCTAGTGTGTGATCTCCTTTTTCCTGCTGTTTTACAGTACTTCTAAAATTAATGAAACGAGCCCCTGGGAGTGAAATCCAGTTCTCATGATATATTTTACATCAACATAACTAGCCTACACAATCAAACTATTATTTTGTAATAATTTTATTGTACTTTTTTATTTTTTATTGTATTGTACTTAATTTTATGTACTTATTTTGTATCAATGTATAAGTTATTTTACAGTTTATCCAATACCGTTTCACAATTATTTTTGAAACAACTTATCTTGTAAGTTGTAGTCACCCCAAAAAATATACAATGAAATATTGCGTTTCGATGGTTTGGGGATTGGCTACGCCCCGAGAATGTAATGGAACAAATTAGAACACATTTTCCCGTTTCTATGCCCTGTACTAACGCCAGTAACACACACATCGGTTTTAATTAAGCCATTTAGGGTCGTCAACGCATAACCTAACCTCACTAATTCATCGAGCAAGGTCTCATCGGTAATTATTATTTTGATCGGTCTGTGCTGATCAAATAACAGTTAACCTTGTTTTGTTACTCCAACACACATAGAATTAAATCCAGAATCGATTTTGGGGTGGTTCCCAACAATAATTGGTAATCTAAATTTGTCTCAGCATGGTAAAACTGACCAGAAAATTGAAAAATGTTTGAGTTCAATGTCATCACGACTTTTAAATCAATAGTTGGAACAAAATTTTGTCACCAACATAAGAAAAATTGGAAGTAGCAGTGGCGAACTCAGGGGGGGTTGGATAAAGGGGATGTATCCCCCTGAAGTTCCAAAATATAATGGAATAATAAACGTATATTACTACAATAATATACTAAGGTGGTGTATCTCACTCCTAAAAAATTTTACACCACCCAAAAATATTTCTAGATTCGCCCTCTAGGAGGTAGCAGTGAAAATATACTTTACAGATTCAGTATTTCTGATAAGAAAATGAACACGTAATTGTATAATAAAATATTTTTCCATAATACTCAACCGTATAAACCTTAAATGTACTGTATATTCAATCTCAATTTATTTCAATTTTTATTTCACACCACACACACAAGATTAAAACAACATTACATACAAACAATACAATAAGCAATAACTAGATAAGTTAATAAAGCACTAGAAAAGGAGGCTAATCCAAAAAAAGAAAAGTTGTGGTGGAGAAGGGTGGTGAATCGAAAGTTCTCCCAACTATGGATATCCATCCATGTCATAGGAAGGCTTTCAATTCATGAACGTTGAGGAAGGATGCAAGGAGTAAGGGTGTGATACAGGAAGGTGTGATAGTCCAGTACAGATCAGAAAAACGCTACACTAAATAAGCAAGCAAGCACACAAATCAAAAGTGCATCAGTGAAAGTTTACACCATTTTTAGATGACTTCTATTTAGAATTTTTTTGCTTCATTGAATTTATATCTTATTCTTTTGCAGATAAGTTTCATGTGAATGTCCCACTTTAAATTTTTATCTATAAAGACACCTAGATATTTAGTGCTATTGACTCTTTTTATATTAGGGCAAGTACAGTTTTTGGAGTTTAGGTTGCAGTTTGAGTGGAGTTTTAGCTTTAAATTCTCATCCGGTTTACCAGATACAGTATATTGAATGCAAAAGTGGTTTAATTAGATTTATCAATATTCAAGCTAAAAGTATTTTTGTCCAGCCACTTATTTATATGCAAACAATTCTGTTCTGCATTTTCATGTACTTCGATTCAAGATTTTCTATGGAAGATAGCTGCAGTGTCATCTGCAAACGATATAGGCCTAGTTGTTGAGTTTTTTTATTTTAGGTTTAGTATATTGTATTGGAAGGATAAATTCCATTTCAATTGATTTAAACATTCCAACACAATTAATTCTTTTGCAATTGAGTAAGTACATATTAGATAGTAATAATAGTAATTACTGAATTTTTCTACAATTTTTCAAAGATGCGGAGACATTCCAATTCACAGCACATTTCACTACGACATTGGAAAAACGTGTGTGCTGATGATGGAAACACTAATTTGCTCCGAAACGCGTCCGAGGCCGTCAAATGCAAGTAGCCTAGTCTACTGAAACAAAAAAATCTCTATTTTTTATAACTGCAGATGAACCACAACTCGCAAGCGAAATAAAAGCCAATAAAAGTCTGCAGAGAAAAATATATTTCATGAAATAGTTGTGGTCTTAATACAGTAGCCACAAATTCAATACGGTTCATTCACTTTGATAACAATGATAAGGCATCTAGACTGACAATGAATTACCTCACTAATCATTACAGCCTTTCACAATGATAAAAGTGTATAAGAATTCATTCACTATCAGGCACCTATATTGATATTAAATAGTGGATGAAATATTATACATTTTCACCATGATAAAAAGCTGTAATGAGTCGTAATGACAATGATTTAATTCCAGTCAAGATGCATATCATTGACTTTTAGTAATGGTACCTTCTAATGGAAATTTCTTGCAACATGAATAAAAATATGCTGTTTTTTAAATATCATGCGACTCTAGAGCCAAATAAAATAATCAACACAATTCACATCAACCTTATCATGACCTATAAATTCAACTATACCTATTCAATTCAACTTTGGAAGACAAAATTAAGAATTTTATTTTTGAGTTCTGAATACTGGTGACAAGAGAGACTGGTGAATCTATGAGAAGGTGAATTGAAGTTGAATACAATGCAATAATAAATTCTAAATTATACAATTATCATTGATTTCCTATTCTAAATGGATTAATTGAATCAATAAGTTACGTATGTTATTTTTTCTGAAAGGCTAAGCTTTGATTATTAAAGAAAATTATTAGGGGTTGACAATCATCATAAGTTATATGAGATTGTTTATAATATTCTTAGAAATTGTTTAATAGCTCATAGAATATTCAATTCAAGAGCTTTCAAGAAAAAATTGGGACCCGTGGACTTCTTTTCCTTTTTACGGCCTCAAAGCTATCAACCTAGAAATCTAGAGTAGGATGTCAAAAAACTCATATTTTATCTGAAGTAGGCCTATTCAAATTTAAGTTAAGGCTTTAAGATACCGTACCATAATACACAACAGATAGGCTGCGATACCTAAGTTAGATTAGCCTACTCAAGAATAAATCAGTGTCGTACGGTAATCAACTCCATGGCAGTAATCAATAATCAACTAATTTTTTATTGCAGAATCTATTCAATGGTTAGGGTTTTATTATGACCACACTACTTGAATCATTTTAGAATTTTAGTAAATAAAACACCAGTTATGCTGATGACCAGTTTGACGCATTGAATACATTATCACTGCAGTGAATAGCGCGCAGATCATGCATAGAGATAAGCTGATAAGGATATCAGATAGCGAAAGTGATCATTGACAAGTGATATGTTCAGGTAACTAAAAGGTGTGCTCCTACCTTTGAAACCTCGAAGTTTTCCGGCCTGAGTGTCTCGACTATTTCTTGATCATTTCTTTGCTGCTGGCTGACAGACGAACGGAAACCATCCAACACACCTTTAAAGGTAAACTTCTTCATTTCTCAATCACAATTATCCATTTAAATATAGATTAAAGAATAATCATAACTGTTATTCTTCTATTGCCCCGTCACCACATTCCACAATTCACACTACATGTAACTCAAATCTATCGTCTGCTAGAGTCTGCTGTCACCGCAAATACTGCAGCAGAGAACTATGGGAAAGGTGCACAGGGATCAGGAAAACTCAAACTGCGACTGTCACAGTTCAAACAAACCGTTTACACAATCTTTTAGGTCGAATGACATGTATTCAAAGAATTTTCTGTTCTCGGATTAAATATCAAGCTATCTAAATTTGATAATAACTTATCAAAAGACTGAGCTTAAAAGATTTCTTTCAAATTCAGAGCAACGAGTTTCGAAATCAATATGTTCCAGAACCCTGTGCTGAAACAGCTGTCTCCAAGTACCCAACGTCGTCGTGATAATGATAAGCAATCTTTTGAAAATATTCTATACCACAATTTAAAATTGAATGAACGAAAACTTATAATTATTTTTGAACAATCATTTGAATATTTTAATTATTATCAATAGTCTCATTAATGAGAAACTATAAAAACACTGTGTTCAGATAAGCTATTGCTCTGCAATTAGTAATAAATTATTGTGCTATTCAAATGTCGTATTTATCCATTTTAACACTTCCAAAGTGCATTCATCTCGACATTATTATAATAAAGATCAATGATGAAAGTAGAATAATTCATTTAAAAATAATAAAATGATACTTGCTACATTTCTAGGTTAGAAAATATCTGATCAAGTCATCAGCGCTAGCGGTCACAGGTTTTTGAGTTTTATAACCTAACTTATCTCTTATGTCAAAACATTGGTGTTATCAATAATATTCTAAATATACCAATTATATTATGTTGAAGTCGATATTTAAACAAGCTCAAATATTGAGCAGTCTCACACTTTATGAACGGGAAAAAGGAAAAGTACTCAGGTGAGTTAGCATGCAAAAGTGAAACTTTCCAAGTCATCACAAAAGACGTCCTATAACAGTGAAGCAATATTACTTTTGAATACATACATTTTGAATAATTAATAGTACTTTAATGTATTTAAAATTCTCATTAAAAATGTAAAACACCTTATGCTTTGCAGGTACATGTGTGGTACATTGATTGCTTCAGGAGTTTTAATTTATGACCTCAATAAGAAAAAAGCCGAAATGGCTGCAAAGAAGGGCACGATTGATACATCTAAATTCATGGCAGAACCAATCACAAATATCAAAACTCTAGAAAACAACAGCAGAGACATGAAGACCAGAATGGAGCTAATGATCATGAAAATTCAGGTGAGGTTACTGCAAGAAACAACCAATTTCAGAATTGATTCTTGCTCATAAATAATTCAATTCCATAACAATTCATCACGCAAAACAGTATCGTTTTAGGGAGAAGTACTGTTCCAATGGCTGACCAAACAACAGTTGAAATATTAATCATAAAAGGATTATAGTTTGAGAGAGAGTAGTAGTGTAAATTGATAGTTTGTTAGTGAATGAATTATTATTATGTTGGTAATTAACAATATTTTTCTGCTACAGGCTGATTTCTGTCGTGCATTGGAAGCCGAAGAAGATGTTGAGACCAAGTTCCAGGTTGATCGTTGGGAGAGGAAGGAGGGAGGGGGTGGCATCACTTGTATCATGCAGGATGGAAGAATTTTCGAAAAAGCTGGAGTGAATATTTCAGTTGTATCGGGAATGTTGCCAGCGGCTGCAATACAGCAAATGAAAGCCAGGTAAAGAGAAATAAATTTTATTCATTTACAAGAGTATCAGAGCAGAGCTTACAGTCCAACTAATCCAAACTCTACTGTATTACTCTGCGACTAAACTAAATTATAATTATCATTTTGTAGCAGTAGTAGAAAGAATAAAAATATGAATATTTATACTTATCCACTCAATAATAAACATTGGTGTGTTGAAGGATGCATTCTCATTATTCAACTTGAACAAATAGGTAAATTTGTTGGCTACAAACCAAGTTCAAACATACGAAACTGTTAGGTCTATCTTATTATTTGTATAAATATGTGTTGGTCGTCGTGACAACTTCTAGTCTTAATTCGATATGAATATCTACCAAAATGCCAGCTTCTATACTTTACAGAACAGTAGTATTGTATGTTTCAATGGGTATATAATAATGTATACGGTATCAATCTTGTTTTATCGTTAGTCGCATAAAAATGCATTAACAGCGGTAACAATTAATAGGGGTATAAAAATCGAATGCAATTAGCAGGTTTCAAAATCGCATTTATGTTTTCCAGCTTGCCTTTTTCTAATGATGCTATCTTTTAATTTTTTATAGAGGGAAAAATTTCACTCAAGGAGAAAAGATGCCATTTTTTGCGGCTGGAGTTAGTGCTGTTATACATCCGGCAAATCCAATGATACCAACAATACATTTCAACTATCGTTATTTCGAAGTTCAAGATAAAGATACTGTACATGTGAGTTGTTAAGTTATCTCTAACATTCTTTTATTCCACTCAATCCCTCTTAATAAAATCGAATTAATCTTTGTTTAAATGTGATTACTCAAAATACTTGGTAGGTAGGCCCCCTGCTCAATTCATAGCAATTAATAAATAATATATTTTAATATATTTCTTTTCAAATAAGCTATTTTGAAACTTCATTTTAGATTTTCAATATAATGTTGTTTATCATCACCAAAACCGTCCCTATCTAGTCTACTTCTATAACTTTTTATCATGCAATTTTTTCGTTAACAAGTTCTATCTGTTTACTCTGTTCTTAGACCAGAGTTTTCTGCATTTAAATCTCTATGGATACCACAATAATTCTGAAACTATAATTTACTGAATTCTCCATGCTTCCTTCAGTCTTGTTAACAATTTCAGCATCTAAAAAATTATCAAGGACTACCCTACCCAAGCCTGAAAATATTGTACCTATTGTTTCACATAACGGTGATAGTTATGTAGGACACATAATTTTTTCTACACAAAGTTTTATTAGCTTGTGTTGGTGAGTACTTCACTCTTTTATTGTAGTTCATAAAAGCACAGTTTATTGTAGAATAAACTATATTGGCATTGCAATAAAAATAACTGAACAGCTCAGTAAGAGTGTGTGAATTATAAATAATCCAATAATTAATAAATAAATTATAAAAAATGTATTAATTTTTTTAATTTGAAAATTTAAATTTTCTTATATTCAACATTTTCAGATTTTATTGAAAGATTTAATCTTTTTCAGTGGTGGTTTGGTGGAGGAACCGACCTGACACCTTATTATCTGAACGAGGACGATGCCAGACATTTCCATCGCACTTTGAAGGATGCTTGTGACAAGCATGATAAGAGCTACTATCCAAAATTCAAAAAATGGTGTGACGATTATTTTCATATAACACATAGAGGTAGAACATTATTTTATGTTGTCTCTAGTTCAGGTTTTCACATGGGTTTATAGGGTTACCTAAGATAACTTTATTCAACATTTACTAATAATACAGAGTCATTCACGTGAATCGGATGTTTTTGAAATAGTCATAAAAAACTTGACATTTGCTTTAAAAAGGTTTTATTGATACAGAAATACTAGTTAAATCATACCATTTTTCTATGTACTCACGATCGAAAATTAATGTCCAGCAAGGGATGTCTATTTTTGGCAATACATAAACTCTTGCATAATTTGATGGCCTCAACTCTTTGCAGCATGTCTACATCAATCTGGGTGATGTGATGACGGATTGCAATATTTAGTTTCAAAATGTTTTATTTTAGCACGTTGGAGCTACAGCACGCTCAATGAGGGCAACAATGGCTGTTCTCCATAACTTGTTTCCGGGACGGATCGTTTCCAGATTCGGCGACATTCCTTGGCCCCCTCGGTCTCCCAACTTGAGTAGTTGTGATTTTTTTCTGTGCGGTTTTCTGAAATCATGTGTGTACGAAAATAAACCATGTTAATTGGAAACCCTAAAGATCGCAATCTGTCGTCTCGTCACATCACCAAGATTGATGTAGACATGCTGCAAAGAGTTGAGGCCAGTTACCATCAAAGGATGCAACAATGTATGTATTGCCCAAAATAGACTCTCCATGCCTGACATAATTTTTAGATCGTGAGTACATAAAAAATAGTGAGTTATGATTTAACAAGTGTTTCTGTACCATTAAACCCATTTAAAAAAAACATCCGATTCCCGTGAATGACCCTATATGTATGTTTTATATTATAATTAATCTTTTATTAAGTGTGCAAGAATCTGTAAATTTGTTTGTGAACGATGAATAAATGAATTTAAATTTGAATTTTTTGAATAAGTAAAAATAGTTCAGTTCTTGTTTTCAATTTGCTCTTGATCGATTGATTCTCTTGCATTAATGAGTGCATTGTCGTGGAACATTGAGAACATTGAAATCTTCTTATTTTATTATTCTAGAAAGAAAATATATATAATTTATTATTTTATTTTTTGAAGCCAGTATTAATAAGTATATGAATAAAATCATGTACAAAGTCCAAACGTCTTATTCTGGAAAATACAGAGCAAGAATGATTTTCTTCAACTTGAATATAATGACGAAATTATCATTAATAGTTTAATTTAAAAATACGATAATTATTAATGACTATGTGTGTTACAGTCAATTAAAATTCATAAACCCATTTTCAAAATAGACTTCAAACCAACGAACTACATATTTTTGTGATTTTTCAAATCTATTGACTGTTAATGAACTCAATCAACGTTAGTACAATCATGTACTTGTTGGGACGCAACTAACCTGAAACTATCAATTTGAAACAATTGAATTTTTTTAAAATACCCTTTCAATCTTGTTTTACTTGTTCTCATCACTAATATAATTTCTGATTATATAAATGTTGATTGATATCATTACTACATTACTTATTGACAGTTGCAATACACTAATAAAACCACAATCAATCAATACAAAAAGGTTTAAACCGTTCTATTGCTCAAAAATAGCCTAAGCATACTCAATTAGTCACTTGGCGCCATGTGGTGGAACGGGTTGGCTGTAATGGGTAATGTTTAGGCCAACTAATATTATTATATTTTTGCAGGTGAAAGACGAGGAGTTGGTGGAATATTCTTTGATGACCTTGACACCCCATCTCAAGAGAAATGCTTCAATTTTGTCCAGTCGTGTGCAGAAGCAGTGGTTCCATCTTATTTGCCCCTCGGTAACTATGACCATAATGGCTGGTTTTCAAGATTCTAGTAGACGTTCTAGTTACTGGAGGCAGCAGTTTACTATAGGTAAGTAACCTGCGTCTGGTAAGGTAGGCTTCTTTCAGGTAACCTGCCTCTAGTAATTAGAACGTCTACTAGAATCGTGAAACCCAGCCATCACATATAAAATCGTTGTCTTCAATTTTGTTTTCCATGACCAACTGCATTCTAATGAAACACTTTGAACTTGTTTTTCATACGACTTAGCAGTCTAACAAGTTAGTGTTTCACATAAAATCGTAGCTAACCAATGTATGCTATCGCCATAGACTAACCGAATTGAACTATTCAAGTTGGAAATTAGGATGTTATAGAATGTTAGTGGTTAATATAAAGTGATCGGTTGTAATTTTACTTTTTACTGTTGTGATACAAAAATCAATTTTTATTCCATTCTAAAAAAAATTAATGGGTTATCTTTGGCATGGCTTAAACATTTATACAAAGATCAAAATACACCATTTTAAGCTATGAATATTATTTTTTTGCAATTCAGTCTACATCCTAGAACTTTTTTCAAGTAAAGTTATGTTTTCCACCTTATTATACAATATATTTATTATATTATAGGCTTCATAAATGTTTATTCATTTTCAGGCAAATACAAAAATAACTCAAAATAATGAAAATAAAATTATAATTTATTTTTAGGAATTAATAATTTCAATAAATACCTATTTCCATTGGAAGTTAAATAATATAATAATTTTGATCATTTTTGTGAATTTCGTTCTTCTGATTTTTCACAGTGAAAAGTCACAAAGACGATGGATATGGCTATTTTGAAAGGAAATGGCAGCTTTTGAGGCGAGGTCGGTATGTGGAGTTCAACCTCATCTATGACAGGGGAACAAAATTTGGACTGTACACTCCAGGAGCCAGATATGAAAGTATTTTGATGTCTCTGCCATTGAGTGCTGTAAGTTTGTAGTCGATTGAGTTCAAGTAAAAAAAAAGTAGTCGATTAAGTTTGAGTCGAAAATGTTTGTAGTCGATTAAGTTCAATGAAATCTTATTCGATGATTTCAAAAACCTTGCACATGCATCAAGATATGAAAAAATCCTGCTCCAGTAATATAGTTTATTATTTGTGCTATTTTTCACTTTATTGTGAACTGCCTTTGGTATTTGATGATGAATTTTGTTGAAACCACCTTATTTTCAAATTTCTGTAATATCATATTCAATTAGCCTACCACAGATATGATAGAATTGTTTCAACATTCGTAATGTATATGACAATAAAAGATCATTTATTGATTGCATCTAGTATTGTCACAGATAAAGGAATCTGGAATACATTGAAGGTATTCACAAAGTATGGTCCTCTTTATCACCACCACCACCTGTTGTATAACAGTAATACCGAAATTAATATCTTAATTGTTCGTGAATAATCAACGAAATTGATTAACTTCTTGAAATAGATTCAATTGTCAATCTTCAAAAGTAAATGGAGTAGAGCAAGTACTTGTAATTTGTTTATTCCATGCGATTGTTATTTGTCAAAACTGGTTCAATCTCTAAAAATATTATATTAAATTAAAAATATTTTTTTAGATAACTCTTAGTAATCAGTATAGCGTCACCATAATTCTGTAATAGGATTCAGACGTAAACGTATTAGGCAACAACATCTATATAATATGTACGGTACTCTTTATTTTGCAGAGATGGGAGTACATGCACATTCCAGATCCGAATAGTAAAGAAGGAAAGCTCATGGAAGTCTTGAAGAATCCCAAGGATTGGTTAGGCACTGATGATGTAAAAGCTTAGGAATTGCTGTGATATTGTTGAACAATGATTGTTATTCTTCGCAGTAATAAGTGTTTGAGACTGATGTTATCAATATGATTATATTCGAGGATAAATATGAAGATGTAATCGGTTTTTGTTGACAAATAATATAGATGCTATTTTTAAAATCGTGTTGTTTTTTACTATCAATTGATTAATACCCTTTGGTGTAACAAATAAGTCATAACAAGTCGGGTAACATGTAACAAATAAGGTTCCAGAATAAACTTGAATAGTTTGTTCTTGCTTACCTAAACTCAGCTTCCTATAATATATAGGCCTATGGAATACTTTTATGTTACAACTGTAAAATTTTACTACCCACTGCACGCCTAATGATGCTCATTGGTTGCTTCGTCACAATTTATGATAGTGTTGTGTGTCAGTGGTTTGTCAGTGTTTTGTTTACATAGCTTGACGTCTGGTACGCTTGTTAAAATTCTCGTGTACGTAACACATTATTTTGTAATAATTATCTTAGTTCACATAGCCTAATTAAATAATAACGTCACATTTTTTTTGTTTTTTTTTTGCAAAAGCTCAAACTATGAATTGATTTTGCGCAAAAAACAACAGCCTATCACTCCAAAGTAAGTTAGGTACTTTTTTGCTGAGGGTGATTCTCACATGAGCTCTAGGCTTGTGCGTGGATGATGAGAGATGACAACGACTTTTCAGGCAGTCGGGAGTGGCCGTTTTGTGGTAAAAATCAGTTTTGTTAACTGGGATTGATCCCGGAACCTTTAGATTATCAGATTGGCGCTTATCGCCCTCGGCTGCTGACCACAGTACAGTAGGTAGTTTATATCCACCAAAAGAAATTACTTGGTTGGAAATTTGTGCTTTGGGGCCTGTTTCATTTTAATTCCTGATATACAGGAAAAAGGCGCACATAAACTAGACAATAGTACGGCGTAATAACTTATAAATACGTAGCTATGTCTAGTGTGTATCCGCCTTTTTCTTGAATCATAGAATTTCTATAAAACAGGCCCCAGGAGGCTTATAATGTTTTGAGTAGGAAAATATGAATTATTATTGTGATTATATGCTCAAGCCTGTTGAATGCCAAATTTACAAAAATTAAAATCACAAAACATAAACTGGGTCCTGTTTCATGAAATTTTAGAAGTCCTGTTTTAGCCTACAGCAAAAAGGCCAACACACACCAGACTTGAGAATTAAATTTATAGTAAGCCGTGCTATCAATTTCTAGTGTGTGTACGCCTTAACAGGACTTTCAAGATTGTTATTAAACGGCCCCCAGGACCATTCATTGGGATTTTGTAGTAGCTAGAAACTGAAATGTTACTACTAGTTGACAGAGCTATGTAACAGGGCCCATAGGTTGAATGAACTGATAAGCTTTTCAAATAAAAATCACCAATGTTAATTACTTCCTTCTCAGTATGCACTGGGAATTGACTTTCAGATCCGAATCTTTTTGAATACCGTAGTATGTAAATTTCTACAAACATAGATACACTTCACATTAGATTCAGATGACGATAAAATCAGCTCATGAAAAATAAGATTACTAATTGATAATTCGTTCAAAGAACTTTTTGTTCTCCAAACCTCTTCCTAGAAGCTATAGTTGGAACAGATGTTCAAGCGGCGACACTGACCCACTCAATAGATTGAGCTCGGAGCTGGGATAAACCAATGGACCTTTCAACTTGCATGTCGGAACGAAGTGTTTTAAGAGGCTGTAAGGCCAATAGTCAACTGCCAATTATTGATTTAGTCAATTGAATTCTTGGCCATAAGCAAGACAATAAAGTCTCCAATGCAATCGATGCTAGTGGTTTATGGATAGATAATGTCAATTCGTATTAAAAAGGAGTTGCTCTTGTAAAAAAGTAAAAATTACTTTTAATAGATTATTTGAAAAAGAGATCTTGAAGATAAATGTCTTTGGTAATCAGACACCAAATTTAATGTAGAACACAGTTGTCTGAACATTTATTGTCCTTTAAAAATGAATTTTCACAAGAAATTTATCATTCTTGTCTGAACCTACTTCCATCATCATGAATCCATGCATTGGCAATTGATACAAGATCAAACGAGTATTATTATAAAATCTAATACACCCCAGTTGTTCTATCGAATTTTGCATTCATAACACAATTTTACTCAATTGGAATTGAATTTATGTTAGGATATTCTATTGATATGTATCATATGTAAATGAACTGAACTCTATACCGTATTTTTTTGTTAAAACTGAAATTTGAGGAATTCCATGTAGGTTGAATAGTTGTCAAAAAGTAACTTCAAAGATTTTGGTGATTCCTGTCATATTGATCATTTTAAATTTTACTATTTATAAAATATACATCTCAAAATTGGCAATATTTATGGTACTGTATATTACAGTTCATCGCATTCACCCTTTTTAACCCGATGTGGTGGTTTTTCAGTTCTAGTGATTCTAAAAGCTCATTTCACCCCTTAAACCCTCTCGTTTGCCTGCGAGAGAGCTCAATTCTCACGTACAGGGTATATAAGTTTTTTTAGTATTCCTTGATATAAATATCAATTTTTTCAATTCAATTCAAAATTAATTTATTTCAATTCTTTACAAACATATATACACCAACAAATAAGCACTCAATACAATAATTGAAACAAATTATTAAGACCCGCATGGTCATGAAAGCCTGTGCGCGGGAATGAGTATAGAAACGGTAAATGTGAATAATAACTATGGTACTTGAAATAAGGAATAAATTCTTTCTAAAATAATACAATAAGATTTATATCATTACCGAGAAAATAAATACTTTTCATTCTCATCATTCTCGAACAACTTGCTGATAGTACATAATAGAATGAAATATATTATACAATAATACAGATATAACACCGTTATCAAGCGATTGTTCTGCTGCTGCAACTATCAAAACAAAACACTAGACCTACAACCTAAACTCTACCGTAATTGCCTATTATTTGTGACATTTTTGGGAATTCCATTTTTTAAATGTAGGGAATCTAATCTAATTAATTTAATAATGTTATTTGGTAACTGGTGTCTGACCTTTACAAAACCTTGTTGTGGTTACAAGGACTAGCCAAATGTCTCATTCCTTCTTTCATAATTATTACGGTATGTCAAGTCACAATTTGCTGAAAAACACTTTTCACGGAAAATTCTCCACTGATATGGACAAACTGGTTAAATCATCAACATTTGGATCATAACATTCATCTGGCGTCTAGCAAGGGTTTCCCCCCTCACTCTCTCTCTATCCCTCTCTTTCACACTCTCTCCCTCTTCTCCCCTCTCATTCCCCCCTCTTACTCTTTCTTCCTCTTGTTCTCTTTCTATCTCTCTAGTAATAATCAAATTGAGAGTTGAGACGGCAGCAGCAAATTCGCATGCCAGCATGAGAGCGATAAACGACGCGCGGTCCCCATCCCCCCCCCCACCAGAGATGGAGAGGGGGTGACTGTTATTGTCTCACAATCAGCAAGCGAACAAAACTGGCCGGACCCAATTTGCCAGCCGATGTCTTGGAGCGGCTGCGAATCAGTAAGCACTGGCCATAAAAGTACGCATCGTTATCACCAATCAAATTCCTTTTCAACTTAATTTTTGAACGGAAACTTGAGTGCGGATAATAATTTTACAAGTGAACATGGAGATCTCAACTAGGGCAACTAATACGGTGAGTTTATTTCAGTAATATTAATAGAGCAATCAATAATAAATACTTTTCTGTAAATTATTATAAAATATTATGAACAGACATGTGAACAATTTTATTACAGAACATTATTACAGTATTAATATAAAAAGAATAATAATATAGGGATAGGGTGATCATAAAGCCTCTCCGCAGTAGCTGAATATGGTGGTATATTGTATTCACTAGTTTAATAAACGGTACACAAATTGAATTTGTATTGTACCAGAGATAATTGAGATAAACTCCTTTTCTGTGGTGGTACTCAACAACTAAGTAAGGATCGTACAACACTCATAGTAATAAATCTTCAGGTGAATATTGTAAATAAATTGTTTAATAAATAACTTGTTTTCGATTGAGTGTTTCATTGTATATATTTCACTGCGAAGGGATTTTTTGATCACTCTATTCACTACCTAGGTACATTAGCAATGAAGATCCATTCTTATTTTGGTCAATAAACCTCTTTTTACAATTAAAATTATTATAATAACTATGGAATTGTTTAATATTAAATTACAGTATATATAGTATACATTATTTATTATTGTAATAATTTACAATTGTAATATTTCCATATTATTTAACAATACGCCATCAATTTTCAAGCAATAATACATTCAATCGAATCCAGACATAAAGATTGTAATCTCTTATCAACTATCTCTGTTCAATTTATAAAAATGAAGATAGTGCTACAGTTGTGAATGCAACTGTGAATAATTATAACAATTTAGAAGTTGCATGGGTATGATGTGATTGAAGTAGATCCAACACCGTCTTGTTATTCACGTATTATATCGATGAATGATTGAAGGAAGTCGGTGGAATCTCGTAGAGTGGTTCCTGAATAACAGTCTGTAAGTTTAGTTAAGTATGAATGTGACAAGGCCATCTACTTTATCAGGGCGTGGTGCTGAAACTGTAATCTGCTCTTAGCAACAAATGTCATAGAGCCAAATGATAATTAATTTTTACTGGTTCCTACAAATGAATCAAGTTTGAGGTCGTGTTGAAGTCTGAGGAAGTTGTTGGAGAATTCAAAAAAATGTAGAAGTCTAAATAAAATGTTGAAGAATAATTAATTATTTATTTAATTAAAATGACGAGTAACTTACTTCAATATTATTGCAAACCGAAACAACTACCTCATAGGTCTATTGTTTGAATTGTCATTACAATAGGCCATACAATGTAGAAAATACCTACTATTTCTGGTCTTATGAGACTAGAACAGTAAGAGAAATTTTTGAGTATTTAGCAAACGCAATACTGTACTCAGCAAACAACTTAAAAGCAGAATAATTAAAACAATTTATGTAATTTCTACGTACAACCAATTTTTTGAGGCCATCAAAATCAGCTTATATGAGTTATGAGAACATAAACAGCCTTAAACAGTATATCGTAGTTTTCTCCTTTTCACAACGTCTCTTTAAAATGTAATGTTATTTCATGGCTTAACCATGATCACTCATCATCCACTCGCGTTAAAAAGTAACCACAGTAGGCTACTTCAAAATAACACATCTCAATGAAGAAAAATATTATTCTTGATAAGAAAATGTTTGATATTTACCGGTAGCGGTATAATAAAAAACAATACTATCGGTTTAAAAAAATTGTTTGATAGGCACCAATAAAAGATATTTCAATTTCAATAGAAACCTATTGGCAAAGGTTATTCATTCTCTAAATTGTAAAGATAGAAAGCAAAATTCAATTCAAAGGCATTGGTAGAAATACTAATCAATTATAAATAAATAAATAATAAATGAATAATTTATTTTCCAATCAAAACAAAACAATATAAAAACAGTATCTAGTAAACAATTATAGTAAATATTTTTCTTTAATATTTAATACTTATATACACATACGTTAATATTGGTAAAAACCAATAAAACGGTATTTTATTTATAATTCAATAATATAATATTACACCTCTACTCACTCAATCACCATATACTGTCCAACAATAATCAAAATAATGATATATAGGCTATATATAGGCCTATAATAAAATAGAACAATTAATTCAATACTGTAATTGAATCTAGAATTACAAATAGATTTTTGAATGAAAGCAGGATTCAAAACAAGTTAATTGAGAAAAAAGATATCGAAAAAGTCCGGAACAGTTAGACCATTTCGTCAGAAGAAAAATAATTTAAATATCTCCCTAAAACTTGTCTGAAGTACAAGCGACACTATGTGCAATGGAAAAGAGCGTTCGAGCACATGGCACTGTCATGATAAATCATTATTACAGTTGGGTGCAACTAGTGCTATGATTTGACTTGAGCAATGACGGCTTGCTTGCTATTAGTGAGCCTCGTCTCTGTATTGGCAACTTCCTGCACAAGTTAAACTCTGCCACTTATTGCAACTATCTACCTCTACTCTGTAATTTATGATCCTCTTCTAACCAATATCCATTATTTTTCCATGTCTTCATTTGGAACATAGAAAGATTCATAATTATAAATGAAAGCTGTCAAATGGTATAATAGACTGCATTATAGCTACTGAGTTCATGTATTATTTATCTAGATACATGTTTTATGCATTGGTGATGCCCACATACTGTAAGCTCCATCAATAATTGAATATAATAAAATTGAACTTATAGTAGAATTATTCTACTATATTCTCACCCTTAGATTTATAATAATGAATTATTTCATTTTTAGTGTACAAGATCACTGTTGAGATACATTATATTACATTACATTATGAGCTTCATTATAAAGTTCAATTCATTCTATATGAAGACTATAAATATGGGTTTTATGTATTCATGAGAAACTCTAGTCGATGGCATGTGTACTATCTACAGTTCTCTCAGCCTCAGATGATTGGGAATATTATAAAATAATTTAATTGATGATTATCACATTGAAACATGTACTAATAAATAAAAATAATAATTATTATTGAACACGTTAACATAAAAATTTTACATCTTCATGTAAAAGAATCTTGATATGAAACCAAGTGAAAAATTATACCACTTATTATTTTTGTAATTTTTATGAATTTGGCTTAGAAATCTTAATCAATATAATACCTTACAAATTATCGAGAAAATATATTTTCTTAGAACGTGAACAAGGGTAGTTATTTATTGATAGAGTAGGCCTATGGTGAAGCATTTTCTTTTTATCACAGTCACAGGTCACAGTTGAGTTTATCTTCCACTAACGTGATGATTGATTAAGTCACAATGATACAATGCAGTTTTAATGATTTCCATGAGTGGTTTGGATGGATAGAGAAAAGATGGAATACAGTAATTAGAAAACTATATATTAATGTCAGATCGGGGAGGATAACACAACATAATAAATATTATAATTCAGAAATTAATTTTCAGTATTAAATTTCTTTGGAGCAAAACAATGGAAATTTACTCCAGACATTCAAATGATGATGGGATTGAATTTTTACAAGACAGTGCAATTTCGAAACAAACAAAATAATATCAAAATATCACTTCTTTGTTGCCATGTGCGTGAATAGCATAAATAACAAACAATTCCAAGAAACACTGTAAGATATGGGATCATAATTGAACCTTATCGCCTGACCAATAATATGAATAATTGTAAATTAATTCACTGTTTTTATTCATTGACCATGGACTTGGGTGGTTTTGAGCTTCCATTTATAATATACTAGACGGCTAATAAAAGTAAATACAAATCCACTGGCTCTGAAATAGCCTTATGTAATATGCAGAGTATTTTTAAAAACATTTACAAACTAAACTATCAATTAATGTTTGTTTTTAGTAGGTATTGACTGGCGGCATTTCCTGCCCACAAATGGAATATTTATACTAGAGTTCAGCAATAGGTCAATATTATCGCATAATTAAAAATTAGTCGAATGCATGTATTAACAGAATGTATGAATGATTGTTTTTGACCTATAAGAGTGATAGGTCAACCCACAGCCTAATATTCATCCATATTATCATGTCAACTCCTCGCATGAATGAGTCTCATTGAATAGTTGAATCTCTGAACGAGGTTATTAGTGTATCAATAATAGTTTTACTTTCAAATTGCAAAATTTCGAATTGTATTGTGTGGTCGATATGGAAGACACTGGTGACGATTATCACTGTTTATATTATTTGCGATGGAAACAATTACTCTAATTCTTTTTATGGAAAATATTATTATTCACAAGATGTCATCAAGCTAGAATACATTATTGTTCAACTTAAATATAATTACAGTATAAAAATGGAAACTGAATGTTTTAATTTCAATTTTTCAAACGTCAAAGTTTAAATAATTTATCAATTTGTTCAAAATTCAATATTTTTTGTTCGCTTCAACTATTGAAAATTTTTAATTTTTAAATGGCACTGATATTATGAAGTAATGAGCTTCTCTCGTTTTGTATTTCGTCATGGAAGACAACATTGATAAAAAATAAAATATTCATAAAATAGAACAGCGATTTGTTTTTACAGCCCAGTAAATTCATGATTTGTTCCAATAAAAATAGAAAACTATTTCCAATGATTCAAATGAGTTAAGTAGAATATAAAATAATGAGAAACGTTAAAAAACGTGATAAATATAATATTCTCTGTATTTACATGAGATTCAATTGATTTATATATACAAAATAGCACAATAAGAATTGATAGATGTATTCAATTTTAAAAAATACTGACAGTAATTAAACGGATTTTCTTCTATGTTTAGTCTCTACATATTACATAATTTAATTATTTATTTCACTCGTGTCACCAGCATGAAAACAAAATAAATACAGCAATTAATATAAAACATACATAATTATGTAGATGGAGACCTCCATCAGTCAATAAAAAATAGAAAAATCACTCTTCATATAAAATAATATAATTGATATAGCTCTATAATATTGATTAGTTATACTGTATTTGAACGGATTTTCTTTTATTTTCCAGATTATTCTAGTCACCTTGCTCTTTGCCGGTGCGGTGCAATCAGCTATTATACCGGAGAGCTACCGGCGTCAGGATGAGAGCTGGGCAGAAGAGTACAACCTGGTGGAACCACCACCAAACCCAAGACTACTCCTAATGGACATCTTTGACAAACCCAAAGAGAAGACAGCTCCAGCAGTACACTTGAAGACGATCATCAAAGCATTGTACCAGTTGAACGCGTTTGATGACAGGGCAGCTCTGGAGGAACAGAATTTAGAAGATGAAGGTTCAAAAATGGCCGAACCAGAATCTCAAAACGTAGACCTGCCAGAGGTTTCAAGCTCTGTGTCATCAAGGTTTCAGCAACAATTCAGTGATGAAACGCAAAATGTAGACCAACCAGAGGTTTCGCCAATCTCCACGTCATCAAGGTCTCAGCAACAATTCAGCAGTGACAACATTGATGAAACGACAGTTTCGCAGTTATCCATCGAATTGTCTCCTCCAAAAGAGAGTGACAGTTCTGAATCACGTGAAGAGTCCACTCGGAGTCTTGGCATACTTCTTGAAGATCTGATTGACACTGCGCATCTACCCGCACACGTGGAATCTGACCGAACTGAGAAATTCACCCATTCCTTCCGCTATGGATATGGTATACCTTTCCATCATCAAGGAGTGTGAGACTGTCCATCATCAATTATTGATAAATACTAATAGACAAATTTTAAAAATGAACTAATCTCCAACAATTAATTTGTTACCATGTTTTACAATGTAATTACCATGTTTTACAATGTAATTACCATGAATTACAATGCAATTACCATGTTTTACAATGTAATTACCATGTTATTCTATGCTAGTATCATGATATTCACGATTCCCTTGTGGAATCATTGAATATTACTCGGACTGTATCAAGTTATACATACATCCAACTGATTTCTATAGCTAGTCATAAAGTTATTCGATTCAGTTGTTTGTTAGAATGACTTTGATGCTTTTCTAATGTGAGATACTGTATATATTTTTTAAATCAATTAGGTACCTCAGGCATTAAAAATACAAAATGCTTCATCAAAGTGAGATATTTTACAAGATCAACAATCTAGCTAAAAATGCTATAGGATTTTATTTTTGTGATATTTTTATTTCCCGTTCAGTTCGGTATTGAGATTGATATCAGCTAGAAAGATTAATTTAGATTTGGAAATTACCGTAATTAGTTAATAGATATTGAGTTACAATTGAAAAATACAATACCATGTGAAGTATATTATGTATTCGCCATTATAGTGTTCTCTGCTAGTTCGTAAAACTGATTGAATCTTGGAAAATCAAAAAATATACAAATGAGACGTAATATTGAACGTTTATTCATTTCAGCTTAGGACCACTTATTTTTAAATTTATTTTTGAAGTCAATCATTCCAATTTTACATAGATAAAGAAAATAATCAAAGAATATTTTTAAAAATGTTTTAAAAAATGGTTTTATTTTATTGATTTATTTATTTTATTAATAAAATGCAACATCAATGTCTTCTAATAAAATAGGATAGAATGACTTCTCAATTTATCTGACTTATCTATCTGATTAATGTCTTCTATTTCTGTCATTGATTTTTTAAGGTAGGCTACCGCTACCTTGTAATTTACGTGGAGTAAATCTTGATTTACCAGCTTATTCAAGTGACTATAAAGTATAACAAATAACTGTGATTATAAAGATTATTGATCTAAATTTTTGTTTTATTAAATGAAATGCTTTCCCTTTCAAATAGAATATTATTTTAAATAGAATTCGGTTACAGAGGAAAGATTTTATACCTTTGTAGACTTCTCCATTAAACGCTCTCCTATGAAAAAGCTAATGAAGAACCTCCTAAAATTGTAATAAATAACTCTGCTGTAAAAATTCAGAACCTACAGCTTGAAACTGCAGAGACAGTATAATCTGATTACACAGTATTTGTTTTTCCTATTATCTACTCAATATGTTGAAAATTTATTTGAGAAATCCTCAACTCTGTCAATCTTAGACTACATTTCATTTTCTCACACATTGTGTGAGACTTGTCGAATCTGAAATTATTAAAGGCTATTAAAGAAGTCTAGTCCTTTACTGAATAATTTGAAATCTCCATAAAAATATAAGAAGACAATTTATTATTTGTAAGGGGACATATCAAAAATCATATAAAGTACCGTACGATCTTTGACACATAATTCAAGTAAAAATTGCAATATTATTTACAATGGAAAACAAGTCGTAACTCTAATAGAACCTTCAAAATTATTCTAAGTTCGGCTTAGAATTGTGGACAAATGATTATAGTGATGAAGATCATGCAAAATGAGCAAAATTTATACAGTATTATAAAAACATTAATGTGTCTAGATCCAAAAAATGCTGAATATTTTCATCTTATCTACTGAACAGTAGTCAGATTAGGCAGATGTAGATATGCTTGTATGGTACAGATCAGATTCAGTTTGATTGCGCTGTACAGCTTATTCAATGTCATTCAACTGAATTTTAAAAGGTCAGATTTCACTTTTGCAGTGATAAGAAAGAAAATCCATGACTGCAAGACAATGTTGATTGATTTGATGAATATTAATTGTAAAATGACATTGTTTCCAAAAGAATAGGATTAGTATGCAACACATTTTCTTGTATCATTTCTATCGTATATATTATTAGGCTACAATCATGTATCAAAGTGGAGTTAGTTGTGATTGCTGTGAATGATCTCAATCACTAGTGTTAACAAGTCTTAGACCGCGGTTACATTATTTAACAAAATTTGCTACGAGTGTAAAGTACCCACATAGGCCTACTAGACATTCCAAAATTATATATTATAATTTATATTATTCCAACATTCATATTACCATGTTTTGTGTGGTTAGTGGTTACCTTTCACTCGCATGCAATGTACCTGTGGCCCAACAGTTAACAGGTCTAAATTTTTGAATTTATTTTCCTTATGTTAATTGAAAATTATCAATCAATGGAAGAAATTACATTCTGTTACCATATTGAGCTTTGTTACCATTTTTGGTAATGATGCTGAAGGTAGATGAATTCATAGTGAATGAACTGAAACAAATTTATTTACTTGGACTAGATCAATGGTGATACAATCACCATAAGATTGGAGTTGACTTTATTAGCTAGTGAACCATATACTTTTCAAATGTGTATAATTACTATAATAAAATTATGTGTACAATTGAAGACTCAATGAGAATAATTGAATACTCAATGACCATTCTACATTACATTTAATAATACACTACCTTGTATTTTATTTACCTGTGGGTTATATTGATTTAGGTTTATTGGGTTGATACAATTATAGGTTTGAAAATAGGATATAAATGTGAAATATAATACTGATATACATGCAGCATTCAAACAATTTAGTAATTGGAAATTCATGCTTTTTTAGTTCTGGCACACTAGTTTCCATTGAAATGGATTATTTCAAAAAGTTTTCTATGAATTGCTTGAATAGCCTACCATCAAATAGGCCTATCTATAAATTGATTACAATTGGAAGGAAATTTATTAATCCCTATTGATAATGCAGCTTTGGTTCAAAAATATAATAGAAGGAGATTAATAACAGTCAGGAATCTTTACTTTGGAATACCTTCTACTTGTACATACAGATCCAAAACTTTATGAATATATATAGGTAGGCTATTAGGCTGATTGATATTTTAAAGGAATATTTGGAAAGATATAAAATATAAGAAAGAAATCAAAAAATTAAAAATAGACAAAAAATTGTCAACAAAACAACTAACTACAAAATTGGCTATCTGATAAAGTATGGTTGATTAGAGCTTGTAACTATGCCAAGTTATCAATACACCGCACTGTCAATAAATAAGTATTTAGGACTTGAAACTCAGGTAAATAATTGTATAATATTCAATATTATCAAGGGCGATGCTCTATTATCTATGCTTAAGTGATTTCTAAAAAATTGTTTTCATGATGATAGTAATTTTGAGATTTCTTTTGGACAAATAAGAATTAGGAAATCAACAACATGAAAAGTGTAGGCTATGATGAATGCTATTGAGAGTAAAGGGCAATTGTTACCGTCACTTACAATATTATTAGTCCTACATAAGCCTACTATGAAAATGTTATATTGTTTCAATGCACAATGGAATTGAAAAACAGAAATATTGAAAGCAGTATTATAATTTTGATGAATGTCATTTGAAATACAGAAATATATTTCTTGGAACAAATAGGTAGTCCATAGATACCATACTCATACAGATTGAGCTGAATTGATCAATAAATGGAATAGAAATGGAAGTCTCAATTCAAAATTAAACTAAATGAATAAATAAACTTAAAATTGGCGTTGGATAAATTTTTTGGAGTGGTGCTGTTGACTTCAACCAGAAAATATCTGTTTAAAGGCTGAGAATTGCAATTAATAGAATAAATTTAAAATTATTCAATATATATTAATAGTTACCCGTATAGAATAGCTTTCCATATTTATTGAAAAATCAAGCAACCGCCACAAAAAAATTCAAGAGATAAGTGGGATGTTATATTTTGATAATTCTATCTAAATATACAATTAGAATAATACCTGACTGTATTCATGTAGCCTATTATCCAGAAGAGGAATGGAAAACTCAAAAAGCCATAATAATAATATTGAATTTCCGTCGGAAATAGCATCAGGTTACCAAAAATATTTAGAGTTCACCATGGAGTATCACTGAAAAATTGGGTTCATGAATTATTTTGAAAACATGATGTGAACAACCCTGGAGTGATAATAGTTTTTTCTGGCGTTCACTCGAGCTTCACTCTGCTCAGTCCTGAGTGACAACCTGAGGCATAGCCCCCTTTAAACTACAGTTTAAAACTACTGTAGTTTAAAGGGGGCTATGCCTGAGGTCATGACAACCGCATCACCCGGGAATCGCGCAGTCTCCAACAAGTTCCAGCCTTCTCTACTAGGTAGCGTTGTAAGTAACATTTCCTTGCAGTGACTTTAGTCACTATACATTTCCTAAACAGTGAATATAGAATAATATTATTCTGTATAATTGATTATAGTAAAGAGCTATTCTATAGTTATTGTACATTTCCTTACAGTGACTATAAAATAATTATAAATCAATTATAATTGTTCTGTATTTATTATAAAATATAGAGCTATTTTATAATATAGTTACTGTACATTCCCTACAAAGAGTATAGAATTATTCTTATATTGTTCTAATAAATACAGAACTATTCTATAGTCAATGCAGCCAACATTCCCGAAACATTTTTACGAGAGAAAATACCATATCGTAACTTGTATCATTTTAAGAAGCTGGTTGTTCTTGTTCCCAAGATGGAACTTTGAATTATACAATATTAATCCAAATTTTAAAACCAAGTGAATAAATCAAGTAATAGAGAAAACTCTCATTAAAAGAACTAGGCTACTTCATCAAGTTAAATAAAAAGAAGATAATTCAGTGAGAAGATTGACTGAAGAAACAAATTTGTCTAATGAATTGATACATTAACACAAAAATTATATTATTTACATGATTGAATTGTATTATACACATCTTGTGTATTTTTGTAATAGGTACACAAGATGTGTATATAAAAATACAATCATAAGACTAAAATAAATTTAGATATTGGCAAAAAACAAAATTAACTGTTTTGTTCTACCAATAATTGAACAATGTTTTTGTGAAACAATATTTCAGGGGTCTATTCAATAGAAAGTTAGTAGTGGGCCTAGTGTAATACAGAAAAAGTACCGTAATTTTTAATTGAAATCCCAAGCTTATCAGTAGGATAACGCAATCTGTTTCCAATAAGAATGAGATAACGTAAATAATTGAATTTGTTTGCTACAAAAGCATTCCGCTTCATGTTCTTGATTTTGCATTGTTGAAAACTGTTATGTAATGAATACTCACACTATTAAATCATTAAAATTATGTAATGTATTCCAGCTCACATGTAGCGAATAAAATATGTGAATATGTAACTTAATATTAATATTTACAATTTACGAAATATGAATGAATACTCAGTAGCTGTTGGGTTATTTCCATCACATAAGTTTATTCTTCTTCTATCAACATCTTCAATTAGCTTCCTATTACATAGTTTCATTTTCTAAACTTTGAGCATTCTCGATTCCTCCCTTTTTCACCCCGCTTTTAATTATTGAGGAATAAATATGCTGAAAATCGTTGGATAATGAGTATTATTGTTATGTAAGATGATAAGATCTCTAGTCAATATTTTAGTCTATTCCTTCAATTCAACATCAATCCACTCATTAATATTTCCATTATTTTAATGTGCGTAATGCTCAATCTGCGTATTTTGCAAGATTTTATTTTTTCTACTGAACAGAACAAGTTTTATTATTATTGCAACATCACTTGACAATATTTTAGTCCATTCCTGCAATTCAACATCAACCCAGTCCCACTCATTCATTTTTCCACTTAAAATGAATAACTCCTATGTATTTTAGAGTTGATTTTTCTGCTAAACAAAACAAATCTACATTATTTTCAATTAATTTTTAACTTCAAATCTATCATTAGAAGTACTATCAAGTTAGCGTCCTTGATAAATGACGAGGAGATAAGACGTAAATATGTAAGAGACTAAAGGGGACTGTTTCATAAAAGTAAAAAGAAAAAAGGTGGACTCACACTAAACAAGAATGGCAAGGCGTATAATGCCATAATGCTGTAAGTCTAGAATGCACCCGCCTTTTTCCTTTAATAGAGGAAATTTTTATAAATTTACTTTTGTAAATTTTTATGAAATAGGCTCCTAGAGACAGGACAGGAAGGATGTATATTAATAATTTAAACGGCTCAACTTTCAGTTTTATAACTAGTAAAAAAACATATCCTAATCAAATTTCTCATCTGATGTGATCAGTGCACCGGAAATTAAGATTCTGTCATGAATAAGCTGGATGTAATCTTTATAAGTATTTTTTTAATGAAATATGCGAAGGAGTTGAATTAATCAAGAAATAACGCTTGCTTTTTCTTCATTTTTCCCTCTCACTTTTTTCAATCGGTACATTCAGTTGGTTTGGTTCTATGATAGACTATAAAAACTATCTATGGATTGTTGTAGAGACATATCTGCACTGTTTACCAGAGTAAGTAGAAATATAAGATAATTTCCTTCTTTTACTCGTATTTGTATCACTGACTTGAAAAAATAGCCTATATTTGGAGATTGGACAAAAGAAAAACAATTTTTTATAAACACTGAAAATCGTCAAATATCTATGCAATATGACAAATATCAGGAGTTCTGCTTCAAAGCAGCTCCTACTTTATTGATTGCCCTTGTTTAGGGAAAATTAAGAACTAAAACTCTGCTATGCCACACATGCAGCAACCCTGGAGTAGGATGAACAATTTATTAGCTGTGCCAAATAACAAATAAATAAAACAAGACATCAATAGTTGGATTAAAAGGAACTATTTTTTCTACCTATAAGAGAACCTATAAGAACTTATCGTAATAGAGGACTCTTCTGATTTGTGTTGCTTGCTCATTTAGTGAGGTAGGTAGGCCTACCTCTTGGGACAAAAAAAAACAACAAAATATTTTGTAACTTAGGCGAGCCATTATTTTCATAATATACCCTTCAAATCCGTACAAGATTAAATTTCTACACTAGGCCAGCTAGTTAGCAATAATACAGTTTTTTCTTTCAATAAAAGCAGACATAACTTTCAAGAAACCACAAGTTTGATAAGAGTAAAAAATCTCAGAAAAATAATATTGTACTCTTAGTAAGTACTCTTATGTTATCAATGATGTAGCCTTAAGTAAGGAGTTTTTTATAGTGTTCAGGACTAATTATAGAAAAATTCCTGAATTTTTTCCTTGCTCCCAAATAGCTTCAAAACGCCCTTTTTGAGGCTAAATTTAAAAGATTCCCTGGGGCGGACCCCCTTCTGAATACCCCAAGAACCCCTGGAACATAGCGTACCGGAACCTTAATTGTTACAAAAAAAGACAGCTTGAATGTATATTATAAAAGTTCAGTAGGCCTATATAACATATTAAGGTAAGTTTTTGAAGAAATCATGTAATGCATGGGATTTCAAGTGACCAAAAACTAGCCACAAGAGCCCTGCCACTCTTTCTCCTATCTATCAGTCTTCTTCCTTTTCGGCTAAAAAAGTCAGTCCCGCATGAGGAGATATACAACAGTACAGTAGTTGCGCTTGGTACTCTCAATAGAGGCCACGTTTTTGTCTCGTCAGTCTCGCTATTTTATTTCTCTCGCATCCACTCTCCTTCTGTCTCGCATAGGTACACCTCCTCACTTCAGACTTGTATTCAATCATTGCCTCTTCTACCTCTCGCCCCCCTCCACCCCTCCTCTCATCCTCAACACCCGACTCTCTGTCTTACCTCTACGCGTTAATGACCTTCCATTATGATTTCAAGGTCTATGTTTCATCAAGGTTTGATGTGGCAGTGTAGCCAACCTGCCAACGCACACAAATAAATATTACCTTTTTCAATTTCACTCCACCATCTGTACACAATATTCAGGTTGAATCACTAGCGGATTTACACATTTGGAGGCTCCTCGCAGTTTGGTTTTTGGAAGCCTGTTGTCTGAAGATGAATACAATAATTGTTCATCCACTCAAAGCAATGAATTTTATAAGAATTGTACATATATACAATGTGAAATACATGAATTGATTATTAGCACAACTTTAAAATGAAAATTATTTGCTATCGGATATTACTTTGATATAATCCTCTCATTTAAAACTAACATTGGAAACAAAACTTTTGAGGTTTGAGGCAGAGAAAGACTTCTGCTAAGGTACCTGGGTGTGGAGATGGATTGTGAGAGTGACTGACATATTATATGAAAGCATAAAAAAAGGGATTGAAGCTGGAAATAGAATATGTTTTGCAAATAAATTACTGTTATTTTATAGCAAAATGATTTCCAGAGAAAGTAAACTCACAATCTATATAAGTTTGATAGAAATATGGATCTGAAGTGTGGACAATCACAAAGAAAGATGAAGAGCTTCTGCGAGTCGCGGAAAGAAAGATTTTTCGTTGCATTATGAAACCTGTGAGATAGTGATCCATTCAATTCAAGTTCTAATTCAGTTCATCAATCGTTGACCAGCTTTCATGCTGGATAGAAACTTAAGCATTTAAAACTCATTGTGCCCTAGATGACACCACTTGATTGTTGGCGATAGAAAAACAGTGAGATTGTTAAATGCTTAGAAATGTGAAAAATAAATGCTTAGGCTGGGGCATGTGAAAAATATGCAAAGCACACGGATGACAAAAGTTGTCTACAAGCAGAGGAAGTTTCCAAGAAGAAAACAAGGTAGGCGAAGAAAAGACGGCTTCATGACATTCAAAAAGACCTGAGCATCATGGGAAAGAGAGGATGGTGAAGAAGGGTAGCAGATAGGAGAATCCGTGGAGAGGCTTTGTGTTGGAGATGGAGGCCAAAGTTCATGATAGACTGTAACGCTGGATAGTAAGTGAGAATGATCTTCATTTGAGGAACAGAAAATTGAAAATATTTGTATATACAAATAATATTTGATATACATAGTTCAAGCAATTTTTATGATTTCATGATAAAGTAATAAGAAAATCAATCAAAATGACATTATTGATGAAACTAGCCCTCAGGGATGAGAAGATTCCAGAAGCTTGTAGGACATCAAAGAAAGCTTCAATAATACAACTCTGAAGTTTTCTAAAACCCTTGTATATGGCTGACAATGTATAGTGATACATGTAATACCAAAAATGTATAATGTTGTATAAAATAATGTATAATGACCAATGATAAATGGAGACATGTTGGAAGAAAACGATACTCTTGTATAATGCGGCACCTAGGTCCCAGAACTGTTTGTATCATTTACAGTGACATTAATTTAGTTTGCCGCTTGGTATTAGATAGATAGATAGAGAGATATCATTTCTTGACGTTGCTGATGACTGTAGAGTACGATGGCAAAGAAAAAATATCTTTCTATCTATCTAATGCCAAGCGTCAAATTAAATGAATATCACTGTACAGAATTGATGAGATAAGGATATTGTATTTTCAAAGTTATTAAATAATGCATAGTAGAAGTTGGCAGCATATTAATAAGAAATTTGAATATATTTGTACATTTTTATAGTCTAAATTTTGTGGTCTCTAAGGACCCAGCGCCTCTCGCACTTGTTACATTTGCAAATACGTAGATCCGTCCCTAGGCCATAGAAAAGGAGAGGAAATTAGAGCAGAAAAAAAACAGGAATTAGCTAGGAACTAACTCTGCCCTGGGCTGAATTGAAATTGACCAACTTCAACTTTCAAGTAACACCTGTCTGTGTTGGTGTATTATTCTGCGTCTTTTATAAGCATCAACCAACATAAATATGCTATCAAACACACATCCCGCATCAATAACTGTATTTTATTTCATTTACATTCCACTTGATTATAAAATGGCCCTTATGTGTACACCTTCAATAATCCGCGGTCAACTCTATCCGTTCGCTAACAGAGTGGGCAATGATTTATTGCCCAGTTTTCAGCCTCTGGGAACAAAGAACAATCGTTAAATTACACATGACCGAGCCTAGTGAGCCAGCCCACTGTTCATTAATACACTCTCAATTTAATTAAAGTCATAGCTAAGTCATTAAGTTCCTATGCATTACATAACTGGTTTTAACGATATAACAGCTAGTGGAAGGCTTTTCTCTTGAAAATTAAACAAATTGTGTAATCGGCATTGATTGGTAAATGGATTGGGTTCTCATTCTACCAGAGAGTATAGAAGAACAATATTTCTCTTTGCATTCTACCGATATTTTCTATAGTTGTTACATGTCAACACCAATATCCCTAGCGAAGTATTAATATTTTTTATTAATCTTGACAAGATCACTCAGTACATTTATGCACGTTGTAGGTAGCATATATTTATGTTAGTGTTTTATGTACATAATTTGAATTAAATGATGAGCCATTAGACATTAAATTGAGAGCATTAGCACAGACAATAGAAGAATAATTATACATAAACTGTGGCATTAGGCATTCATTGAGCCTAACAATAATAATAATTATACATAATACATAGTCTGAGGCATTAGGCATATGGTGAGCATACCATTAAGCTTCATTACGCTCAAATATTTATAAAGGATAACACAAAAAAAATTATAAGGCTAATCCTTATGCAAAGAACTGTTGCTCTTCCAATACACACTGTCCAAACAGACCAAATCTATCTTATATCATAATCATATTTTATTTAAATTAATTATTAAATAATAGAACGTGTAATCCAAATTTGGGATTGAAGTAGTTTTGGGCTATGCCTGTTATTTCTTCCCTTGTGCAGTATATTGTCAACAAATAAATAAGTGATATTTTAACTTCAACAAGAAAAGACAAGCAATTTTTCTATTTTAAATTAGTTCAAAGTTGAAGTTACAAACAAAAATTACTAAATAAACAATTACAAAGGTTCTGAAAATCTTGAATTCACTGATTCTTGGACAAAAAAGAAACAAAACGTACTGTAATCGCAAGAATTACTAAAGATTTTTATTCATGGTTTCAAACTTCCAAATAAATGAACTGGAGTGGAAAAACTTATATTTGGTGATTGAAGAAGGACAAACACTAAAAATCATTCGAATTATTATTTTAGACTGCATTTTTTAGGACTAACACTGAAAATTATTATTATTATAGACTAAGTAATTTTTGTCAAGTCAAGAAGGATATGCTGGGTGCTGGCTTGGGCATGAAGAAAGAATAGGTAAGGAAAGGTTGCAAAGAGTCATGCTGGAGGAGAAACTGGATGCAGTTAGGAAAAGAGGGAGGCCGTGGGTCACAGTACGTGGAGAGAGACTTGATATCGATGAGTGTCAGAGGTTGGAGAAGGAAGATAGAGATGCTTGGAGGCTGATTGCGGAGGAGGCCAAAGCCCACAATCGAACTGTAGCGCCAGGATAAGTAAGTACTATGTAATTTCTAAATCTTAAATTTAAATTTGTAATAAAAAATTGGACTCATCACTCATTCGAATCAAAATGGGAATCAGATCACAGATCTTGAGAAAATCAAACATTAATAAAAATATATAATTTGTTTTTCAAAGATTTGAGTAGATTGAGTGTCCAAACGAGTCCTTTCAGAGGCTCACTTACGTGCAAGTTGTGTAACTGTCTGCTGTACCCTACAAAAAAGCACAGCCCAAGTAAATGGGCCATAATGAGGTAATAAAGGACATAAAAGTATGAATAATTGTAGTACTGTCATTGTGTGTATTATAATTTATAGTAGAAATGAGAGCTCTATTCAATGATTTTTATTTTGTTATGAAGGGAGTTTCTTGGGATAAATGGGAGAAGATCATTTTTATATGTGCAGTATTTTGTCTAGCCAGGGGGCTCCGTTCCTGGGGCTCGGGTGGTCTCATTCCCTGTTACATTTAATTTCAAATATCTATCGAACAAGAAAGATCAAACAATTTCTCCTTCAATGCAAATTTTGAAAATCTCCAGATCAGTGGGCAATGCTTGCTGATCCTGATAGAGCCAGAGATTTATCCAATTCAGGTTTGAGTTGGCTTTTTATTCCTTTTTCGGTTTTGGACAGCGGCCAATTGCTCAGCAGCCCAACCTCTGTCATGTTCTACGGCCCTTCTTGTAGAACCATAGGCTATGCAAATTTAATAGAACCCTATACGCGTTTCATGTCGGGGAAAAATGATTGGTGATGGGACGATCGATGCAAACTATCAAAAACCAACCAAAAAACAAGTGAGAGGTATGTTGAACACGCGTACTTGACTACAACTTCAAGTTACAGCATAGAATGCCTCGAGCTTTAAAACCACTACTTCTCTTCAACATCATCATCATCATCATCATCATCATCATCATCATCATCATCATCATCATCATCATCATCATCATCATCATCATCATCATCATCATCATCATCATCATCATCATCATCATCATCATCATCATCTTCTTCTTCTTCTTCTTCTTCTTCTTCTTCTTCTTCTCCTTCTTCTTCTTCTTCTTTCTCCTTCTTCTTCTTCTTCTTTTCTTCTTCTTCTTTCCTTCTTCTTCTTCTTCTCCTGTTCTTCTTCTCCTCTTTTCTTCTCCTTCTTCTCCTCCTTGTTTTCTTCTCTTTCTTCTACCCTTCTTCTTCTTTTCTACTCTTCTTCTTCTTCTTCTTCTTGTCTTCGTCCTCTCCTTCCTCTTCTTCTCCACCTTTTCCTCTTCTTCTTATTCTCCTTCACAATTTTATTCTTCTTTTCTTCTTCATCTTCTTCTTCCCTTCTTCTCCTCCTCCTCCTCCTCCTTCTTTCTCATCTTCTTCTTACTCTTATTCTGCTTCCTCTTCTCCTTTCCTTCTCCTTTTCTTCTTCCTCTTCTTCTTCTCCTTCTTCGTCCTATTCCTCTCTTCTTCTCCATCTTATTCTTCCTTTTCTTCATTTCTTTTCTTCTTCTTCTTCTTCTTCTTCTTCTTCCTCTCCTTCTTCCTTTTCTTCTTCTTCCTCCTTCTTCTTCTTCTTCTTCTTCTTCTTCTTCTTCTTTTTTCTCCTTTCTTCTTCTTCTTCTTCCTTCTCTCCACCTTCTTCTTCTTCTTCTTCTTCTTCTCCTCCTCTTCATCTTCTCTTTCTACCTCTTCTTATTCTCTTGTTTTTCTTCACCTCTCCTCATTCTATTCCACCTTCTCATACTTTATTTTCTACTCCTCCTCCTGTCCTCCTCTTTTTTCTACACTTCTTCAAAACCGGTGGGCCTCACGGGGGCTTTGAACTTTTGGTCACTTATTATATTATTGGCGTCACAGCGTCAAGTTTTTGTAGGTAGGATGCTCTGCTCGCTTCAATAAGTAGGCGATCAGAGCTTGAAAAATAATGTTTCTGTTGAATAGCAGATTGTGACTCAGAAAAATCTGTACTAGGCTAGCCTAGGTGGATGTGAATTGTTATGCATATGATTTCCATTCAGATGTCTTATGTCCTGGTTTGGCTTAGTTGGAGTAAAATGGAATTATACATAGCCTATTCATTACCATACTGATGCAATACTTTTCTGATTGTGGTATAGACTAATATTAATACTTTCTTGTCATTGCTTGATATTGGCATCTTACTAACCAAAAGACTAACAAAGAATCTAAAATAACAAAAATAATGGATTTTGACAATTTCAAAAAGTTTTGCCTATTTTAAAAAAGAATCTTTTATTGTTAGAATGTTAGCAATGTATGTGTGGATTATTCCTGATATTGTTTAAACTGTAAACCTTCTAAGGCAAAGACAGAATCAAAAAATGGAGAATACTTCAAGAAAAGTAATCTCTATATTCAAGAATTGGGTGGTTTGCTTTAGATCCCCACATTCAATTTACTAAAACAAAAACTCATTCCAACAACATATTACTTTATCTCGCTAGAATTAAAATTTAATATCAGCTGTTATGTTTTTCAAATAGACTGCACTTGTGATCTGCTGGGTAAGCAAGAACAACTACTTTCAAGCGAAAGCGGGATTCTTCTGTAAAAGACCACAAGAATTTACTCAAAAATTGATACCTTTCTGATTGATATAGATACTTACATTGATAATATTAGGAAGATTACTGGAAAAAAATTCAAGCAATTGCTTGAATTGAAAGAATGAAGATTGGAAAGTTATTGATTTCATACACAACGTGGGAAGGCTTATAAAATCTGTAGATGAACAATCAATTTGTACAGTATATCTGTATTTAACCATATCCTTAATACAGTTCAACCATTTATCAAAAACATATTAATCATGTTATATGAGAGAGTAATAAGCATTTGAATCTTGAACAAATAAATGGATATGATTTGTTCCATTTCCATCAACTTTTGGAACTTTTGGTTCTATAATGAGGAATTTTTCTATAATAAGTTTATTAATTCCATTGAATTAATTAATTCCACTATAGCTGTTATTTTCGACCATTGTTCCTCAAATAATTAAATACTGAAGAAAGTTGAGTTACACGTTCAACTAATTAATGTAATATTATTATGTATTATTATTATTATTATTATTATTATTATTATTATTATTATTATTATTATTATTATTGACAAAAAAGTACAGTAATTGAATACTGAGAAAACTTTTGCTACACATTCAACAAATTGATCTAATATATAGATTGTTTCATCAATTA
Source organism: Laodelphax striatellus (assembly GCA_017141395.1). Taxonomy (NCBI): domain Eukaryota; kingdom Metazoa; phylum Arthropoda; class Insecta; order Hemiptera; family Delphacidae; genus Laodelphax; species Laodelphax striatellus. The sequence continues at coordinate 13,053,260 of CM029536.1, forward strand.
TTGAAGGAATTCATAGAGAGAAAGAATGCAATTTCTATAAATTGATTAAAATTAACGTATTTCCTAGAAAACATCCCATGTCACAGATTTCACTACAATTCTGTTATACTGTACCTATTTATCAGAATAACTATACAAATTTTTAGGTATTATTATCAGTCATCTAAGGTTTAATCATCAACTCCATAATATTAATCAACTTCTCCCTTTCCCCCAGAGGAGGTGCCTTCTGAATTCTGTTATACCTATTTATTAGAATAACTATAGGTACCTATTTTTATGTATTATTATCAGTCCACTAAGTTTTAATCATCAACTCCATTATATTAATTAACTTCTCCCTTTCCCCCAAAAGAGATGCCTTCTGAATTTCACCTTCATCAGCTTCAATTACTTAGCTTTTTTTATCCTCAGCTTTTCTGTTTCAATTTCACAACAGAGAGCGAGCAACAAACATTGCAGGTCAGTGACTGAAAGAGTTTGATGACATCATTTCCAAGGCCAAGCTGTTGACATCTTTTTCTAAACTGAAGGAAGTACTTAACATCGCCCAACTAAACTTGAAAGTATCAAAGGAAATCTGTTTCAGGCCTGAGTTTTTAAAATAATTACTCAAGTATCAGTGCATTGAAGTGGTATCAAACTACAGATAATTCAGGAATCTATCTCTAATGAAGTGATATGATATCTAATGAAATGAATAAATATCTCCATTTTATATTTTATTATTGAGTGTTCTAACAGCTATAGAGTGTTATAAATCAATACTGTACCAGTATGGTACAAATTATATAATACATTAGTACAAATAAAATATTTTAGCAATCTCTCAACACTTCTTCAATTCTTGGATAGTAAAAAACACATTACTTATAGAGTTCTCCACAGCTCAATTTAAGAATTATTTATTTATTTTTTCATTCATTTATTGGGATTATTCATCAAAAGGTATGTATATAAAACCTAGAGGTACTAGGTTACTAAAAACTAGAATTCAGTAAATACTGTACAGAATGAATAGTTACAAGTTTTTAGTTGGAAATTGATAGTGAATTTCCTAACAAATAGCATAATATAGTCGAAATAACAGTATACAGTAATAGTGATATTCAAATACAGTAATAATATTCGATAAAAATCTTAATTCTCTAAAAACATTTGTACTTGTAAAACAAGTATCACAGTATCAAGGACAATATTTTATAGTCTTCATGATACGAGAATGTTGAGCTTTTTGAGAAATTCATAATATTGAAGTCGAAGTGTTCATTCTATTGTGTATTTGATTAATATGACAGATTGTTGCAAAAATAGTTTATTAAAAAGACCACAACATGAACATCGTGGCAGTTTTAGAGCTCTTATAAAATATACATTCTGCAATACATTCTTAAATACATTCTGCAATCTAATGCAGGCTACACATTACACATTAGAGAATGGTCAACAAAATAGAGATCTGTAACAATACATTTTTGAAGATTCATGAGGTCCCTAGGTTTTTTACCGCAGTATCTATTTATTAATGAGGGAATAATGACAGTTATGCTTTTAAGTAGAAGTTACCAGAAAATTATACAGGTACACAAGTATCAACTGCATTGATATCGTACATTCAAACACTGCACCTGCTTCTGATAAAAGGCTCTTATATTTTCATGAAAATGTGGCTAATGTTTGTCTTTATGCCCGCTTGTTACCAGATAGGGCAACTATATTTTTGAAAATAACCACTATTTTGTGCCAAGACCATGTGGGTATAGATATGAACATAATAGCTTTGTTTTCTGTTTCCAATATAATAATTGTTTTTTTGTGACTATCCAGACTTTCAATTATTCTAACAGTTACCTACAATATTATTTTGCTTTTGTACAATATTGTCATTATTTTCCATACATTAATACTCAAGTTATGATATATGATCGGGGAGTAGGCCTATAGAAGAATATTCTTCTTCAATGACAGCTAAGAGGATATCTATAGTCTGTTTCATGATTATTTTAAAGTTTTTTTTTCTGGAAGATCCTTAGTATTTTTTTATCTTGTAACTTAACTCACAGTTTTTCTACAAACAACACCAAATGTTCATCTAGAAATTCTTCCTGTATATTTTGTTATTCTCTGAAGAATTTTTTTCCAAGGATAATAACTTCCATTGAAATTTATTTAATTAAATAATTTATGCCTATTTAAGATGAACATTGGTCCGATAATTAGAAATGAGAAGAGCAAATAACATTATTTATTAATATTAAGAAAGACTAATAATGCTTTCAAAACATGAAAATGCCTGCAAACAAAATAAACGTAATATCATTAACAGAATTAATCACACAAAAAAGGTCGTTATCTCATGTTCTTAGTTGACTTTTAATCAATCAACTTTCAGTTACATCACAATTTTCTGCAAAAGAAATTACCGATTTCAAGGGCTGTTTCAAGTGTTTCAAGTAATTGACATTAATTTCTAATATTAAGTCTGATGAATAAAAACAAACTGTCATGACTAGATAGTCTGAGATAGTGTGAAACGTCGTATTGGTGGATGAAGGAATTCAGAAATATTACATCTGATTTTGAAAAATTAAATCAATGTGAAGGCATTGGTGAACGAATATTTTTTTAGATGAAGAAATAAATCAAAAGATTGCAATTTCTAATAAAAATAATTTTGGAATGTTTGGATGTAGCCTTGAAACTACAGAGGCTCCACTCTAGCCAACACAAATTCAAGTTCATCAACATCATCCCTTCAGTGAGCGGAGTTTCATACTTGAAAAAGGTCGTAGACCGCGCTAACAATTTATATTCAAATTAAAACGCCAATAAACTTTGAGGAGCGAGGCCCATTCGTTCACAGGAAAAGAAAACTAAAAGCAAGATTTTCGTGATTGGATGAAGGGGTGGAAGGTTCATATTGAAGGTTCAACTCGTTTTATCTGCAAGCTCGTATCTTGCTCTTCTTCTTCGTTTTTCGTTAATTACTCCTTCCTCTTGGGCATTACAATTTTTCGAAGGTGGAGTCGAAAACTGAAAATCCGGTTATGCTAATCGCTTCGTGCTCGGGGCTCAGGCATCCAGTCGCTCTTCAAAACTTCTTTGGCGTGTGTTTTTTTCGTTTTCACTCACCAATTTATCTTCAAATATCGAGAGGATGGGCGGAGAAGATGGAGTACAGAAAAAGACAAGTGCAAAGAACCTTCGTAGAATGTTGAGTGCAAAGTAATCTCTGTAGGTTCGCTTTAAGTTGGCATTTTTCGCCCAGCAAGCGGCCAATCCTTAAAATAATTTAGTTATTTCATATGATCATACCTTGCACGAATATTGTATGTAGTTAGTAGAACGTTGAGAAACATTACTTACGTTTTCTGAATTTCAGAAAGTTTTTCTTCGAGTGCAGTAGAAATATGTTTGGAAGTGATTTGGTATTAATTAGCTGGTTCCACTTTGCTAAGGATTGAAAATGAATTAACATTTCAACAATGTTCAAAATGTATAAGAATTCATCCACTATGCAATATCAACAAAGGTGTTCAATGAATAATTTGAAAAAGGCCCAATATTATACATGGGCGTAAATGCCGCTCGTATAATATGTGCTTGAAAGGAGCAATCGGAGAATTAAATTAGAATTTAGTAACTTTAGTAGATGATTTTTTGTCTTTTTTTGTCATTTTTAATTATTTTTCTATCTCTCTGGCTCTTCTTTCACTCCCGTCCACCTCTTTACAATTTTTACTTTCAAGTCGTGTATTTTTTGTCATTGCTGTATTGTTTTAAAATAAGTATTGGGCCTTTCAATCAATCAATCAATCAATCAATCAATCAATCAATATCATTCTAAATTTCTTCGTCTCCTCGTCCTTCCACCTTCTCTTCATTATCTTCTCATCTTTCTGGACTACCTGCTTTTTCATCCAACTCAAACTAAAAATTCAATAACTTACCCAATATTTCATTAAGACAGAAGAGTCTCCCAAACAATAAAATTCAACTGGAAACTGTTGTTGAAAAATCGACCTCAAGACTAATGACATCCTTCCCAGGACTTATATAACTGGAAAAATACGAGACGTCAGTATTTTTACATAATGCAACGACATCCACTGCGGAAAGTCAAGCAGTGCTTTGCAACCAGGGACTTCACTGACACTCCTAAGTGGGAACCAAGTCCTGTCCTGCCATCTTAAAAAACCAGATCCTTTCCAGTCCTATCTGCCTTAAGTGGAAGAACATTTTTACATCTTGGAAAACTGGTTTCCGTTTATTATCTCGTCCATTCTCTGTCGCTTTTTATCCACGTTTCTAAATCTACCTGGCATTTTCTTCAGAATCTTCTTCCAAAGAATTCCACTCCGTTTTCATTTTCAACTCCTTCCAATTTATTATCTCTCGGCTGGTTATAATCTTCGAATTTGATTAGCATAACCTTTAGGCCTAGAATGCTATTTTTAGCCATTCTAAAAGCGTTGGTTGCTTCAACCTTTCCCATGGTTCCAGGCATACTACATAATCTTCCTCTCCAGCCTAATGGTTTATGACATCAAAATGACTGAGGAAACATAAAAGTTTCAAAAGAGTCAAGTGTTTAGGGAACTCGTTTGAAGTATAACAACAGTATGATTACGAAAACTCAATAGTTGAGTTCAAAATGAAAATTGAAACTTGATGACATCAAAATGACTGAGAAAACATAAAAGTTGTAGTTGTACTAGAAATGAAAATTGAGAGTAGTGTTGAAAGAGCTTGCTTGAATTGAAGTATAACATCAGCAAGATAACTAGACAGAGTAATCTTGTAATCAGAGTTTTGTCTTGTAATCTTGTAACATCAGTATGATTATGACCAAGTAAACACAAGAGTTATGCTTTTTTTATGCTCAAAATGAAAATTGAAAGTTAAGAATGTTCGCTCAATTAAACTATAAGATCAGTATAATCACAGAAAAGATAATATTTTGCCTATATGTATGTTGTCTGTGGTATAACTGAGGAGATGAATGCAAAATAAAAATTGAAAATTAAATGTTTGAACTTTTTGCTTGAATTCCAAGCACTCTCATGAAGGATTCTTATGGAGATTTCAGCAATGGCCAAGTTCGTTTTTCCAGCAGTTTTGTTTGAAATAATAAACTTCAATTTGAGGATGAGTTGTTTTTAAGTTGTTGTTCGATTTACCGCGGTATTTAACAAGTTATTCTCATGAATAAACAATTCTAAGAATCTTCAAAAACAAAGTACCGTACAAAATAATAGTAAAACTGAGATGGCTCAATTCTATGTCACGGGTCCCTGAACCTTTCTCCATTGTTCTACAATGGTTGGATATTTCAACCAATTTGTTGATTTTAGACCTCGATGGCTGAAGAGCGCACATTTTGGAGTTGATATTTTATGTAGTCTTGCGATGAAAAAGTTGATCTTTCAAATCTTATTAATGCAGTAATTTGGGATGAAAACTTTAGTTCAATCAACGTAACCTGTTAGTACTATAGATAAAAAATAAAACCAAATAAAAATAATAATAATAAAAATAATCTTTAAAAATACTTAGACATCCCACTCATCTATTCTTAAAAAAGAGTGGTTATTATATTTTATAATTACGAGAATTTTAGTTTAAAGAACTTTTTCTTGTAAGATGGTAGAATGTAAAATGTAAGAGTACTTGATCCAGTTGTAATCCTAGTACATTTGACTTCTGGATAAAATTTTTCTCTATTTAACAAAGATAATTTTCTGCGAAAATGAATAACACTTCTGTTTGTTTGTAATGCAGTAATTAATTGAGGAGAACTTATATCTTATATATCACTAGAAAGTAGAAAATAATAATTTCGAGCATAATAAATTACTAGTTGAATCAGTAGTGGTTGCCAAAATGACAGTCAGTAAACCTCTCTAGATGGAACTACATTTGGTAGAGTTCTCATCCTATAGTTACTAACAATGGGCATTCAAACTTGTTGCCCTGTCGACTACAGGTAGAAATTGGATGTGGACCCGTGACATAGAATTGAGCCACTGAGATTGTTCTTACAATAAATTAAAGTAGATAAAATACTTGAAAATTTAGTTTTCAAGTTTATACTACTTGAGAGCTTGTTGGTAGAATGAATGATGAATTTTCAGAATTCGATCTATGAATAGAATTTGTTTCAAATTATGTAAATTCATCAGCACTCGTTGAACAGAGCAATCTATTTTCCACGTAGGCTGTTCTATATGGTGAATTTATAAGATTATTTTTGTTCTGTGCTGTGTTTTAGTGTTATATATTTTTTTCGGACTTTATAAAATCAAAAAATACTTTTTTTAAAAGCTGATGTCTGTTTTCTAAGTGAAAACAAACTTTCACCATGTTCCCTATCAAGGGAAAATTGGTTATGTTGGTGAAGTGGAACAACCCTATTCGGGTCTCCCCACTATTAAAAGCCATACGCTAAATAAATAAATAAATAAATAAGATTATTTTGAAGGTGTAGAGTTCTGTATTCATAATCATCCATAATAGGAAAATTTATGACTGAATGTAGAAATCAATGCATTGTTAAGGTGAAAATAAAACAACAATAAAACTTTTACTTCTACAGATTACTCGAGTAATCGATAACCCGGTACAACCTTGAACATACAATCAATTGGCGACAATTCCAATTTGGAATTAACAGTAGGATTAATAATTGGATCAAGTAAGCCATTAAGTGGCGGCTATGTTGAATGTGAAATGTTTCATGTGAAATGCGGTCCCGGTAGTTGCAATACATTTAATAAGAAACGATAGTTACATTAAATGTGATTAAATTCAACAAAGCTGTAAATAGCTGTAGTAAAAGTGGTCAGATCACCTATCACTTATTGAAGTCAATATTGTAGAAATAATAATGTAGAAGGATATGTGTGGTTGGGCGTTTCAGTAATCACGTTGATTCAAACAGGTGGTGATAGAGTTTTCTTGGTTAAATTTCTTTCACTACTTGAATGTTTAAGAATATATACTTGAATATACAGTACTCAAGAACATAAGAACCAGTCTCAGGAAGTAACGATAGTTGACAGATATCGCTTCTGATTATTTATTGATAAAATATACTCCAGATATTTATTTATTACGTTCAGTGAACATTTTCCAAGTTAAGTAAATGACTTCAACTCTCTCATAAATCTACAATAGGTAGGCCTACATGTTTGCTATGTTCCTACTAGTAGTTAGCTGTCACTTGTGTTCAGAATAACTGTAGAATGTATTTAATTTAAATGATTACTACACTTTAGATAAAGCTGCTACTGTTAGTTTATTGAAATACAAAATAAATTGTTAGATCGTAAAATTTATAATTGATAATTGAATGAGGCTTACATCATGAACTAGCTAATTATTTCTCTTGAGAGAAATAATTTTCAACAGGTAGTTCGATTTTTATCGAAGTATTCGATCTTGGAACCTTTGGATTATCAGACAGGCGCTTATCGCCCTCGGCTACGGACCACTCCAATAACAAACCAATAACCAATATCATTGAATATCCTAATCAATTTCTTGGCAATTCCGCTGAAACCAAAATTAATATAAAATTTGTAATAACAATTTCACTTCATCTCATTGAAATAATGAAGTCGGATCATGAATTTGTGAACTTTTATTTTATTGGCGATGAAGCCCGATCATCTCAACATGTACAATATGTTGTGTTAAGCTACAAGATTAGCTTAACAAACCATTGTGCAACTGAAACTATGCTTTTTATTTATAATCTAGAACCATCCTGAGTAAGAGCAATAACAGCCATATGGCGTGATGATGGACAATATACCCATTTTGGGCAAAGTGGACGAGTCGTTATCGTTGTTGTCTGAAGAAAAGAACAGAATATTGCCACCGAAGAGAAAAAATGCGCCATGTAAAGAGGAATGTGATACTACAGCATTACTATCATAATAATCATCAACAGGCGCGGAATTTCAGGTTCTTAACCTTCCCGGTTGGTGGCTGGTTCCCAAGCGAAAATGTTAAGTAGAAGAGGATAGTGGAGGAAGAAGAAGGAGAAGAAGAAGAAGAAGAAGAGATAGTGGGGTAAAGGAAGTGAAGGGAAGAAGCAGAAGTAGGCGTAGGAGGTGGAAGAGTAGAAGGAAAAGAAGAATGAGATGAAGGAGAAGAAGAAGAAGAAGAAGAAGAAGAAGAAGAAGAAGAAGAAGAAGAAGAAGAAAGAAGAAGAGAGAAGAAGAAGAAGAAAAATAATAATAAGAAGGAGAAGTAGGTGGAGAAGGAGAAGAAGAAAACGAAGAGAAGGGAAGTAGAGGAAACCATTTTCGGATTTCCACGGCGGAATTCGATTATGATCGAAAGTTTATGAAACCGAGAAGGAGAGTGGAAAAAAGAGAAAAAGACGAAGGAAAGTGTTGGTGTAGAAGGAGTGGAAAAAGAAGTAATAGTTGCTTTGATTATGGTGATCATTGTTGCAGTATAGTATAGTAGACGAGAAGACGTTCCCCCGGATTTTTTCTTAGTAGACATAGAGTTGTCTCTCTTCTCGGTTATTTTCTTTCCACAATCATCAAGATTTTGCTCATGACTGTTCTTGCGAAACAGAAAAAGCCAGTAGTGTGTGACAGTCAGATGGGAAAAAGGAAGAGGAGGAGTGGGAAGAGGAGGAGGAGGAGGGGGAGTAGTAGAAGGAGGATGAGGAAGAGAAGGAGAAGGAATTGCAGAGGAAGTAGAAGAGGATGGTAGAGAAAGAAATGCGGGAGCCACGGAAGTGAGGAGAGGAAGGAAGAGACACTAGAGAGCGGAAGAGACAAAGAAGAAGAAGAAGAAGAAGAAGAAGAAGAAGAAGAAGAAGAAGAAGAAGAAGAAGAAGAAGAAGAAGAAGAAGAAGAAGAAGAAGAAGAAGAAGAAGAAGAAGAAGAAGAAGAAGAAGAAGAAGAAGAAATAGTACAAGAAATCGCAGAGGAGGAAGATCAGGATGGTAGTGGAAGGGAAGAAATGACAGTGGTAGAAAAGGACGATGAGAACGAGGAAGAGGAGGAGGAAGAGGAAGAGGAAGAGGAAGTGGAAGAGGAGGAGGAAGAGGAGGAGGAAGAGGAGGGAAGAGGAAGGAAGAGGAGGAGGAAGAGGAAGAGGAGGAGGAAGAGGAAGAGGAGGAGGAAAAGGAAGAGGAGGAAGAAGAGGAAAAGGAGGAGGAAGATGAGAGGAAGAAGAAGGAGGAGGAGTAGGAGGAGAAGAAGAAGGATTGGAGGAAAAGTTGCAGGAATTGCAGAGGAAGAAGAGAAGGGTTGTTGAGGAAGGGAGGAGGTGTCAGTCGTGGAAAAGAGGAGGATGAGGAGGAGGAAGAGGAAAAAGAACAGGATTATGGGATGAGATGACAGTTGTGGAAACGAGGAGAGAGATGAAGAGAAGGAGAAGGAATGGCAGAGGCAGAAGAACAGGATGGCGAGTGAAGAGAAGATGAAAATGGAAAAACAAGAAGATTGAAAGAGGAATGAAGATCGGGAGGGGGAGTATTCTAGTTGAACGTGCAGAGAGGTTAAACACCTGTACCCCCTCCCCCTCCACGAACCCCTGTCCACTCCGCCATCAGCCAACCGTAGCACAAAGAGATCTGAGAGAATATCTTCTTCGACTTCTTTTTTCTCTTCGCTTCTTCACTCTCATTGTTAAGCTCAAGGTCAAGCGAGCGCATGAAATTATTTCAGTTACGTCACACGCCATATCATTTTACGCCCCAAAGCCTATACGCAATGGGTGAAAGTCCTACAATGTGAGCGTGGATACGAGATTTGTAATTTTTATTCAACCAAACCAAAATTCCAAATAGCGATTATAATAATGAGATTGGTACAGTAATGAGTGCAGGTGAGTAATGGTTAATTTTCGAGTAGTTTCACCTATATAGTAAGTAGTAACAATGAATACAGAATATACTATGTACTGCAGTATATTCTGTATTCATTGGTAGTAATAGTTGATTTGGGAAGCTAGTAAAATATTAAAATCTTTACGCCGCTTTTACACGTTGCCATTGTCAGATGCCAGTTGAAGATCGACAGTACTTGATTTCCAAAATTTAAGGTGCGAGAACGCTTACTTATAACTTATAATATCATAAATAATGTGTTCAGCAATAATGTCTTAATGCAATAAATAGATCACTGTTCTCATGCCCAAAATTTTAGAAACCTTATTGACTGTAGTATGCCAAAGCCAATGACAACTTGAGAATGGACTGTAAGTTATCAGATAATATTTATAATAAAAAAGTATCTACGAAAGAGGCAGAGCCCAAACTTCGAAATATTATCTTGAAGAAAAATGCAGCTCCAGAGGAATTAGAAATGTGAAAAGCTGTATGCATGTAGTGAAAATTAGAAGAATAGAGGGTTCTTCTGCAGTGCAATAAAATGTTTCTTCTACAAAAGAATGTCACTCGACGTCATGTGGAGGTAGGAGAGGTAGGAGTTGAAATCTAGATCTACTTCATTTCATTTATCCATTAATTTGAAAAAAATCATTTCCTCTATTATTATTTTTATTAGTAACTTGTCTATATTGTGCACATTGTAGTGGTCACATGTAGGTAAGTTTTGTTGTTGAAATAAGATTCTCAAAAAAGTTATGACGGCTGTCATTCCAGCTGACGTTCACGTGGCTTCTGATTCGTTAAAATAGCAAAATGGCGGCTTTTCAGTTCGTGGACAATGAGACGGCTCCTCGAATTTTTGAAGGCGGACTAGCAATGACAATCCCGCTTTTCTTAGTGCTTAGTGATCCGCAATTCTTACTAATTCAGATTCAAATTGTTCAATTAGATTCGGAATGTACTTATACTGTATTTATATTCTGCTATTTCTTGTATTATCTAATTATTTACTACAAATCTTCTATGATGGTTTTTTCAAAAATCAACTTTGTTAAAAGTGTTAAAAAGTGTTAATGCTGATTGAGTGGACAATGATATCTCATGTCTACAGCTGTGGATTCATTCTCTTTGAACATGTCAAAATGCATCATGAGTTGTAATAGCAATAATGTTCATTCCATACCAAGTGTCTTTCAAATGAATTTTTCACCGATTTACTATTCAAAACTGTAGATCCTGATTTCGCTTTGAATCAATTCTACGTTTGGTGCTCTGGCGAATAATCGTAACATCTTTCTGTAAATTGAACTGTAAACTTTATGATACAGGATTAAGCAAAACTTGAAAATACTTATAATGCATAGTAATTCCTGTCGCTATTTTTCCTACCTATTGATTAAGGAATTATATTTAGAATGATAAAATGAACTCATAGCATGTTTTTAAACTGGGGTGAATCTTTATATCCCCAACACCCACGTGTACACAGCGAATACCTCTGTCTGTGCACAAAGTTGCAAAGGACGTTTCGGTCAATGGGAATGAGTTGCCTTGTGAGTTGAGTGTAGTTTGTCTTGTGAGCATTTTATTTTAGTGGTGAGTAACATAATATACTGTCTCTATTTGTATTCCAAGTACAAAGCAAACCAAACAATGATCTCTGATGTCACATTGTCTGGGTATCGGTCATACGTTGAGCGTGTCTTGGAATACAAATCAAAGACCATGCTGTCATGAGGCATTGTATGGGAACGTTTCGACTTTAGGCCAGTGATTTTTGGCTTCAATTCATAACACTACATACACTATGGGCGCTTCACTACATACACTATGTACCTTTGACTTAAAGCGTAATACAGTACTCTACTATAGAGATAGATAGTTGAGATGCAAGTTAGTGAAACCCAGCACTTACTAGAAAATTGAGTACTGTCGTTACTCCTCGTGTAATGATTATTTTACTTAATAATATTATTAAAATTATTGGCTGCCCAAAAGTTCTCTAATGGGTTTACACTATCCTTATGTATGTAATGTAGGTCTCTCACATATCTTGCCCATTACCCACGCACAAGCCCTAGAGCTCATGTGGGCTGTACCCTCACAAAATATTACAGTTTCATTTAAGGGCGATTGCACTTGCACAAAAGAAAATTCAGTTAACCGACGTAAGATGACGTCATATTATGAAGCTCAATAGGGATATCGATTCAATGGCTCCGTTAACTGACTTCATTTTACGGCTCTTCTTTCGTGTGACTGGCCGTGAGTCTTCTTCTAACAAAGATTAAGCTTGATTCTTTTTGTGTTGTATTATTATTTCTCATACATCTTTTTAAACTCTACTACTATTACGTAATGTAATTGAACAAATCATGAGGATATGATCAATGAGATTGTTGAAAAGGGCCTCTGCGACTGTGTTCATGCCATACTTTTATCGACTTGAGATAAAGTACTGTAATACAGTAATAAAATGCCTCTGTTGAATAATTTTTCAGGACTATTCAAGACTTTGATTAGATAAGAGATTAACGGTTAGCAGATTCTGTGATTTATTACTCAGTCAACAATTATTCTATGATTTTGTACAAGCTTTAGGATTCCAGAACTAAATAGGGATTTTTCAATACGGTTAGACTTCTTCCTTTTTAAAAAGCGGTGCAAGAGAAATTAAACCTGTGGTGGCGTACTGCACACCAAATGTGAAATTCAATATTATTTTATTATTTCATTTAGGAAGCTGAAAATAATTGGGTTGAGTGTTGTTTTCAAGCATTATCTATGTAATAATCAGAGTAATAATCTGTCTGAGGCATCAGTGATTGTTATATAATAATTGTTATACATTGTTATATAATTGTTATATAATTGTTATATTACATCTTCTATATTATAACATATAAAAGCGAATTGGCACTCCAAAATTACAAATGGAATGAACCGCAATAATTCGACATACTGTTCAACATTGCAAGGAATTCCAAACTCTTTCGAATCAACAGCTGAATTTGATTTATTTCAATTTGCAACAATGATAATCAAATGTCAAATGGATTAATACAATATTATCTCACGTTCAAATTTTTTTATATCTTATTTCGTCCACTAAAAAATTATGAAAATAAAAAAAAGTTTTAATCAAATTGTTCAGGAATTAAATTTTATTATCATGTTTTTGCCCATGAGTTTCGATAACATATCCAAGCTAGAGAATATCCATGCCTTTATGAGAATATTTGAATTGAAAGATGACAGAACATATTTTTCAAAAGAAATATGAAAGAATGAGGAAGCAAATAACTAGTCAAAAATAATAGTTCATACTTTTGTACTTTTTCAAGCAAAGTTTTCATTGATTATCTCGTACTCTGTAAAAGTCAGTCGTCAGCAAGGTATGTAGAGTTCCAAGGCCTCTACAAACCTTGAGTCGTCAGTAGCCTACCATAATCTGTTCATTCTGCTGATTAGCTGATAATATTTATCAAAAGTACGATACTTAAAACCCTCCTGAAGTGGTGGTCGCTTGATTCGATACCTAAAAATCTCATTGATTAGGTTTAAAATCACTGCTCATTGGTTCTGAAACCACAGAAATTCATCATCTTCAACCATGCGCAAGTCTCAGATTCATATGGACATCACATCAGGAATTAAAATAATATAAATAGAGAATATACAGGGTGCTAAAACTGGCATGAACTCTCTCACCTTGGTAAAAAGTCATGAGGTTAAATCGGGTAAAATGAGCTAGGAACATTTGCCTCAGTAATATGCATAATTGTATCGATAACCACGCCACCACTTATCTCATGCCCTTTTAAAACAATGAAGATTCTGAAAATATAAATTAATCATATAAATATGATATACAGTAGTTGCCTCCCGTTCCTACAATAGTCAGATTTTTAGATTGATCTTATTATGCAGCTCAAAAAGTGAATTATTTTTTTTAGATGTACCTGAGTCTGAATTTTCTAGACCATCCATGACAGCTAATACAAGGACAATAATAAAAAAGTATATTACGATTGTATCATCCTGTTGCATTAGCTACTTTGTAAAAAATCTTAGAAAGTAAATGAAAAATTGAGCAAATTCCTGTTTGATGTAGAACTCTATAGCCTACTCTAGTTTTTAATTACAGTACCTCAAGACTTGTCCTAAATTCACCCATTCATTTGAACGATTGAACCCATTATTTTATTGAAGCCAATTAATGTAATGTTTCTTATTACCTCAGGAATTGTAATTATAAACTTTATTCCTTTATTTACTTTATTACTAATTTATTACTATTACTTTATTTCCTAATTCATTACTTTATTCAATAAATTTATTCAATTCTATCACAAGAATGTGTCTTAAACATCCACTAAAATCAATTTGTTTTCTTCAAAAATGTTTTTTTTTTTTTAATTCTAATCTTCAACAATGAAATACTACTTCTTATCAATAAAGTCAAGTTAATCAACTATCATAACACATACTGTGTGCCCGTAGGTCACTAGAACAGGTGAAAATTTGTCGACCAAAACATGGTGGTCAGCTAAATGATTTCTGGTCAAGTCATGCAAGACTGATTCTGTTGGTTTATCAAATAATAAGGGCTAAGTTGACAGTAAAAGGTCAAAATTAAAGATAAATCGAAAAAATTCACACTTTTTATACAGCTGCAAAAGGTTGAGGCAGTTTGAAGGCAATATCGATGAAATTAAGGTTGTATAGGAATATATTCTGTAAAAAAAGAATGAGAATGTTCAGTTGGACATTAACAGACTTGTGAATACTTGAACTTTATTAACTCAATCCATATCCAGTCATTTTAATCCAGCTCTATTGAATTCTCAAATCAAATGGATTTGCCTCATTGCATGTATTGCAATTGAACAATAATTTGATTGTTATAATTATAGTTTTCAATGTATTTTCTGAAAAGAAGTAGTATTTTACTACGTAGTAGATACTAGTAGTATGTTTAATCACAGATAAGGTATAATCTTAAAGGATTATAACTTAATCAGGATTATACCTTATCTTTGGTTTAAAATGTTTATTATTCATGACTCTGTAAGTTGAATAAAGTTTAAAACTTTTAAACTCATTACTTTTATTTATCAAATTCTCTCATTAATTTTATAAGATAGTACTAGGAACCTCTCATAATTATAACTTATCTATCTCTACTTATTATTCCTTTTACTATACTTGCTTATTATTATCTATAATGATACTCCTGGGCGCGGACGGAAATTATTTTCTTTCGCCCAGTAAATGTGCCATAATTATGTAGTATATTCTTATAATGTTTTCTTGTAATATTATTTATAATGCATTTTTATTACAAATTGTATATTTGTTTTGTTTTTTATGGCAAATAAAGTTTCTATCTATCTTTCTATCTATATGATATGTATTGGTTAGAATGGGTTTTATAAATTTGTATTACATTACTTACTTTTGGTATGTACATGTGAGTGCGTTCACTTTACTAAGACCTGAGCTGACAATAAAATACCACATTACAACTTTTTGCAAAGATGAAAGTTTATGAGAAAAATTCATGCCTATGATGCAGGCGTGGTAATCTTGTACAGGGGATGAAATCTTTTAACACACTTTCAACATGGTAAAAATTCTAATGAGTTGTAATGACAATAATTCATTTCCAGTCCAGACGCAAAGGCTAAGAGAATGAGCGGTAACTTAAGCCTCCAACTTGAGGAGGAAGTCTGATTGGTCATTGAGTAAACCAATCATGCGACATCTGTTTGAAAACGTCATAAGATTCCAGCTTACCTAGGTACTGTTCTATAGCTGCTAACTTCTGGATTGGTCGAAGTCGAAATCACAAAAAGGCGACTGTTCAACTAGTTGGCCGATTACAAGAAATTATCCCAATTATTGCAATCGATCAAAAAACCAAATCTGATATGCCATGGAACCAGGGTCAGATACAGAATCATGTTTTAGAGGTGTCATTCTTAAAATACTGGAATATCGGAGGAGGGGAGGAGGGTTATTTCTGTCTCTCCTTCCACTCCTCTACTTATTATCCTGTAAAATTGGGATTTTAATATTGAACCAGAACTTTATAAGGTGTCAAGAATCAATATCAAAGTGAGTAACTTAGTACTGTAAGTAAAATTGCATTATATCTACAGTATTTTGGTACAGCTTTCAACTGGATGTAATGGAAAATTCAAGTTGAATTAATGTTTTTAAAGAAATATAATATAAAAGAATTGTGAACATCAAAGAGACTATGAAAGGTATAGAAGAATCTCATTTTTGAAGTTCTATATTTGGAATTGGATAAGATACATTCGTTCACAATAATATTTCAATGTCAAGAGAAAGGCTATACTTTACAGGAAAACGTGAAATATTGGTCATCACTGAAAATTGAGATAATACGGTACAGTATTAAAACAGGTTTGGAATCACAACCATTTCAGGAAAATTATGATGTTCGTTTATCTTTACGGTATCTGATAATTTATTAGTTATACTGATAGTTAATTAATAATTACAGCTACAAGCTGCCTCTTGTTTTTTATGACCTCATTCTTGCCAAAACAGTACAGTTAGGTACTTCTTACTTTGTAATTACTTGTAAAATTAATGCAAATTACTATGATAATTCCAACATTATGATAGTTGATGGAAAATATTATTCTCTTTGATATTGACAGTTTGCTTCCGCTGATTCATCCATGTCTAAGTTCGTTACTTCCAGTCACGAGTTGTATAAGCATCGTGACTTGCGGCCAGGCAACACGGTGATCCACGATGATGGGGGGGGGGGGAAATCCCCCCCAAACCGGGGCTCATCTTACACTAGGCAGAATGCACTTTGGAGTTGCCAAAATTTTAACCACAAACAAAGTTTAATGCTTCTAAATACATATTTTAAGAGTTGCATTTTTGAAAAATTTTCCGGACCACCTCTCAATGAGAATTTATTAAGTCAGTTTTGTTCATGACGGTGACACCATAGTATAAAGCTGTTGATATATTTCTCTGAAGTATTATTGTAAAATAGCTCATAGGCAAAAATATTAACTATTCAACTCATTTTAAACCAATGGAGTAAGTGGGGTTTTGAAGGAATAAATTGGTATCAATAAAAGTGTTGAGGAAGGAGTGATTTGGCTCTCAAAACGCTCCATATATGCTGTTTTGAATACCCAATTTAAGTATTCTAATTAATTACTGTGGATTTATACTACAGTATTTTGAAAATAAAATACAGTAATGAATTTTAATGAAAACTTTAAAAAAATTAATAAAAATACCATAAAATACTGTTGACAATTATTTCTCATTCCCCTTCCCCGCTCTACCCTTCCTTCCCACCGATCTACACCCCTTCAACAAACCCCACATCGAAAAAATTTCATAACTCCCCTCAAAATCACTCCTGGGTCCGCCCCTGCTTGAGGCTTCTAAGGCTTATTCCGTGTTATGCTATGCAATTATTTTTGCAAGAAAAAAATGTTTGCGGTAGGTGTATGGAAAAACTCGGAGTTATTCTCCACATTTCAAATTTTGCTCAAATATGAAATATTTCTAGAATTTTCAAATATTTTCTTCGAGATCAATATACAAGAGTGGAATGAAATGATAGACAGTTTTCAAATTCTCAATCAATAGAATCGAATTCAAATTGAATCAAATTCAAACAGATCGTGTATTGTGTTCAAGTATTTCTCAAATGTTCGATTTTGTAAAATACGCAAATAATTACATTAGTGACAGCAGAGCATTTAAAATGATTTTATCAGCAAAGGTACTGCATATTAAGATAATGATTTTGTTTTGTTTGCGGATTGATTAATGAAGATTTCTGAATTGTTTGAATATCATTCAAATTCAATCATGATTAAAATGAGAAAAAATCTCATGGAAATTCCAACTCAAACCGAACATTCAAAGACGATTATCCTCA
Source organism: Laodelphax striatellus (assembly GCA_017141395.1). Taxonomy (NCBI): domain Eukaryota; kingdom Metazoa; phylum Arthropoda; class Insecta; order Hemiptera; family Delphacidae; genus Laodelphax; species Laodelphax striatellus. The sequence goes on from CM029536.1 coordinate 13,071,070, forward strand.
GCAGTAGACCTTGAACAGAAAACAGAATTCATTATCAAACTCTTGTAAAATACCACGGCATACTATAGATACTATACTATTATCTAGAGCCGTGAAAATACACACATGTGGGATAAAAACACTTTTATAACCCTATAATTATCTTAGTTGTAAGTGTTCAGGATAATTTGTTGAGAAGGTTTTGGTTTTATGTTTTCTGTTACAATTATTAGACTAACTACTATTTGATGATTTGTGTGAAATCTTCATAAACCATCCCTAATGACTCTCTACTCTCCATCTCTACTACTTTGGAAAAAATTAACAAAAATGTTATTCTACAATCCACATAAACATAGGCCATAATTAAGTTACTTATAAGATGATAGGTGAATTATTGAAAAGAATTCTGTGACTTAGGTTGACCATGAAAATTTTGCATCGATTCCATGACAATTTTGGTGTAAAATAAAATATCATAAACACTTTTATCCAGTCACCATTCATTAGCTGCAAATGTCTCCCTGAAGTCATCGAGTTTATGAATTTTAAATTTATATTGTGACGATAAATTTGTCCGTAAAAAGTTTAATGTATAAAAGTATTTTAAATTACACATCAATTTAATGTAAAATATAAAAGACCATAGGTAGTTAATATCCGTTACTTACATCGATGAGTATTGTGAATGACTGATTTACATATAAATCTTATTTATAAAATTATTCTAATTTCTATCATATTCAATTATTTCAATGTTGTACATTAATCAGCCATTTTAAATCACTTGATTTTAAAATTTTCTAAATACTGTCAATTACTTCAACTAATATTATAAATTTACCATAATAAAATTTAACTACACAGGAGTATTAAACAATTGAAGCTCATTACTGTTCAGTAGGTGATGATCAGTGGAATCACATGCAAACGCATACATTAAAAATATGATTATTCGAATAATCATTGTAGGTCTATGTTGAAAACCAGATTTCATCCACCAAACTATTGGTTATTCATCTCGTGGCCTTTTCCCATAATTTCTTATTTGATAGCTGAATGAAATGAAATTCATTATTGACAAAAACAAAACATTTTACACACAATCATAAATACAAAATAAAATAGTATGATTTGGACAAGTTGAAAATAAAATTACAAAACAAAATTCCAAAGAGTATGTAAATCTTGAGGTAGAAGACCTGAGTGAGAAATTGATTTAAAATCTCGTAATAATTTATACCTGAATTGAATACAATAATACTATAATGAAATTCTCAAATGGTAGGTGAGTACCTTACATTGTACTAATAGCCTATACCCATATTATTATTTAGCGTATGGCTTTTAATATTGGGGAGACCCGAGTAGGGTTGTTCCACTTCACCAACATAACCAGTTATCCCTTGAAAGGGAACATGGTGAAAGTTAACCCATAGCCTTATGCTAATAGCTTAATATACATATCAAATCTTATTAAAGGTTTTTAATAAAAAATCAAGCCAACCAGTTAAGTGCTCAGAGCTGCCAAAAAAGCAAAGGTTGTAACTCAAGTCGTAAAGGTTGTAAAAAAAATCATCGAGTATTTATAGTGTTTTCAGCCATTTTGAATTTAGTAACAGTCTACATAGCTATCAATTAACATAAAAATTACATGAAAATTAAACATTAAAAATCAACATTAAAATTAGCTTTCAATTAAATTAGTGTACTCAACAACAAGCTTCTTCATAGCTCTCTAGCCTCACAACAATTTTCCAATTATAATAAAAATTTCTAGAATAGGGTACAATATTGAAGACTTCCACCTTCTATGGATTTGCGACTGCTCTGGACGACTGAAGATTTTGTATGATCACAACTGATTTCATATCAGTTCTAACCACACATACAATGTATCCATTAGAAGAAAATGGATGCATTTGATCAAGCGATGTGAGGAATACAATCCTTCCATGAAGATGTAGCTGAGATGGTAGTGGTGTGAAGAGTTGTCAAGAGCAATGCGAAATGTAGGAACTTCAGCACCATTGGCATTTGATTTATCGCCAACGGTGGTGGAGTTACCACATCTAATATTGCAAGTCAATGATGTCATCAGGGGTGTCTTGATGTTTTTGTTGATGATGCAGCACAGATCTCTTGTTGAAGATGTAAAGGTAACGAGTGAAAGGAAGTAGGTTAAAAAATAGGTAGTAAGTAGGCCCAAGTAAAGGTAAAACTTTTACCAAAAATTTGTTGCATAGGAACAAATTATTGATGTGAACAATGCATCCTTCCAAAAATTATTCTTCCAAAAACATCAACTACAAAATACTACTGAAAGAAAATACCTTATACAGTAATTTCAATGTCCTTTAAAACAGTAATTGGAACATTGGGACACAATAAATCGAAATCAAGAAGAATGTAAAACATTCTCAATCTATACACGTTATTACAACAATGATATTGTAAAAATAATAAATAAATTCCAGGGTTGAATGCACTTGACAAAAACTAGAGAATACTACAAGCTCTTTCTCAGAAAATATTTTGGAAGATATATCCCGTGGCTAATATGCAGCTAGATAATTCTTTATTCTGAATATTAAATTACATACTGTGATTTTATGAAATCAATCACATCTCCTGATTATTTTCCAAATAATAGGTGTTATTTTATAAAAATCATTCAGCAAAGGTCTCATCTCAATTAATTCAAATCATTAGTTTTCATACTTTGACGCATTTCAAAACAAGTTGATAATTTCCAGATTAAAACAAAATAATATTAGACAGATAATAATTAGAGACTATTGATAATAATGTGATTGGAAGAATTCATCAAATCATGTTTCCAAAGCATTCAAGCTCAGAATTCCTTAATATCCAATGTTTTATCCATTATTTTTATTGGAAATTTACCTCTAATATATTAAATATAATAATAAATAACCTTCACACAATAATCTGGTTATACAGTAATTAACGAATAATAAATTCAAAATTCTGTCCTCTTGAAATCAATAATAATATTTACCCTTTTCTTACAAGATAAATTTTTGTCTTATTCATACTTTTATTGTGAAAAAAAAATGATTTACACATATGAAAGAAAAATACAGATGAAATCCAGTACAATTGAATGTACAAGAATATATTGAGCAATCACTGCATCATGAAATATACTGTATATGAGCCATGAATCACTATACTGTAGTTCTTGTTGGAAACGTACCATTATTAATAATTGAATCAAAGTTTCACATTACAATTATATTAAAAGAGTGGTTATTCTCTCCCAATTCACTTAATTGAGGTACTGTACAGTCATTCAGGCTTGAAATTACAAAATTATTATAAGATCGTAAAGACTAGTAGCGACAATATCAGATTTATAGACTGTAACCAAAAAACTTTCATGAGGAGTTTCAATATTTATAGTAGGTGCTGAATCAAAATACTTTATGTTGGGTTGCACCAAGCAATATCAATTTTGATCCACGATCAGTATAAAATGATTGATCCCGATTGGTCCAAGACCACAAGAGTGTTGATAATAAAATTATTACAATCCGTAAAGATGCATAGTAACCTTTGAATGGAACGGATTAGGCATATGTGAACATCAATTTTATTACTAGTTTCATGAAAGTAGCAGTTTGATATCATGAGAACCCTCGACATATTTAAAATCGGACCCACAAGATTATTCCTAATTCTTGATTCCTATTCTTAATTTCTATTCTATTCTATCTAATTCTTGGCTTCTAACGTTTCAATATAAAGTTACCTATTTTTATAATTTTGTACTATATTTAAATACTATACTTGTATTTCTGCAGTAATTTGCATTCAATAATAAAATCAATGTGATCTGTCACTTACTTGAATGACGGTTTTCAAAGTCATTACAATCATGGTTCCTTGGAGCGGCCTTATCATATCTGAAAAAGAAAGGAATGATTAGATAATCTCATACAATATATTTTATGCTATCATTCAGTAAGTACTGTATTTTTATATAATTTATTTCTTCATGTATTCAAAATAGAACAATAATAAGAATAGGGTTAAAACACAAGACACCATACCCCAGCAGATTTATATTTAAATAATTGAAAGTTGACAAAAATTAGGAATAAAATTATAATCACACTGTGCATACTGTACTCATTAATCGATATGAATATTTTACTGAGGAAGACTGGGATTGATTTATGTACAGTATGTCATATTCAAATTTGTATCTTGTGAATTTTGTCCATTTGTTTGATTTGTTTGATGTCCAAAACGTTTTCACTATTAGGTTAATCACAAATTTAAGATTATCAATCAAATTTCAACAGTTTATCATGATTAATGAATCTTCAAGCATTCTTTAATTCACTGATTCATTTCATAATAATGGATAACTACAAATACAATTAATTTATTGATAACTGTGCTACTTCCGCAACCCAAATTCTCTTTTCATAAGCATTCTTATCAGGAAAGATTGACAATGAATATTAGTTGTGAAATTAAAAAATTAAGAAAATAAAATTAGTTCATAAAATCAGTGACTTATAGAAATATTCACTAATAACTTATGATACAAAAAATATACAATTACGTTCATTTGGCTTGGGTACATTAGCTTCATCACACATCCCAAAAATAACGAGCTTATATTACTTGAAACCTTGGAAACATTTTGGAGACCGGATATATACTAACTTATCTACATTGAAACCTACATACCTTACTTTAAAGTACACCTACATCAGCTTAAAACAAAGGACTCAATGGCACACAACACCGGCCTAAATTCTATTATGACTGATAATAAAATTCAAATTCAAGCCCTAATTACAGTTCAAGGCAGGCTTCATTAATTCCAAGGTCTCTTAATCTTTTCTTTCGCTTCTATATAGAATCAAATCAATTTATTTCTTGGTCCATTCCTTATTCCATACAAAGGCTGACAGCATGCCCTGTATTCAAAGAATAAAATGATAATGATTAGGCCTAATGGTGAATTACACCATAGAGGAACCATACAATATTCATCATTATTCTGTGATTACAGATACAAAAAAAGAGGCTGAGAATATGAACTTTATAAATGCATAATCATAATTATGTAACTGAAATCTTAACCCAACATAAAAATATATCAACTTGTTTCACATCTTGTGTTTTATTATTTCTGTCATCCTGACGGTGCAAGGGAGAACATAAAAAATATGGATATCTACCTTTAAATATCTGACAATGACGGATAGAATCATAGTAATTTCTAGAACATTTCTAAAATATAGTAATTTCTAAAATGTTAGTAACTAATATTGAATGTATGTTTATGTTTTAAAAGATTGACAAAGGATGAATATCTTGCAGTCAGCGATACAAAAATTCCATAAGCTAAATAAAATCTGTTATCCATAGAACAATATTGATAATTAAATTACAATGTTCGTAATATGGAAAATATTAATGGAAATAGTATGGATCATTATCAACTAATACAATCTATAAATGATTTATTTTCCAAAAAATACTACTACAAACACAAATTTACAAACATCTTCAGTTATTAATACAAAATTGTGTTAGTAAAAGTTCAAAAAATGTATTATAATACACGACAAAATATACCATCACGCAGTTACTGCGGAGAGACTTTATGACCACTCTGTATTATCATTGAATACGTTTTATGCATGAATTTACTCTTTATAAAGATAATCTTACTTCCAAAATAAAATTGAATACAACTTTACACTACATATACAAATACATCTTTAAACATCTTAAACTTCAACTAGAAATTAATATAGACTACTACTTTTACGAAGCTGCGCAAAATCTATTAAGCGTGGGCGGGGTAGTAGTCGGCCATATTGGATTGATGTCCCATAAGATCAATGCAATTTTGAAATAAAAGACGCATTTTCTTGTGAGACATCACTTCCACAGTTTACGTCGGATCTTCTTGAATTTTTTTTGAAAGCTAATGAAATGTTGCAGGGGTTGGCTTTTTCAAATTTTAAATATTTCTTCCAAAAAAGTTTAAACCTGAAATATATTCATTTTTACCGTAATTATTGCAGGAATTTTGTTATTAAAAAAGTCAAAAGCCAACCCCTTGAAGAATTTTATTTAATGACACATAAAACGTAATTTTCTGTCCAAAAATAACGGCGCTATATGTAACAAGTGACAAGAGATTACATGATCTTATGGGACCATTTCCAATATGGCAGACTACTACTCCCACTCTTAATGAACATTGATGAACACTGAAGAATCTTGAAGGTATCAGTTGGAAATTCTCACTGGAAGTTGAAAGATGTATGCAAGACTCGAGATGCGGGAACTCCACAACCATTGGCCAATAATTGACATGCCAACGGTGGTGTGGAGTTACCAGGTCTCAAACATCTTACCCTGGGAATTCTAGTATCTTCTCCAATAGTGGTCTTCAAGTTCGCGATGTCTTCAAACTAAAATATCTAGATCTATAATATAGTAATATACTAAACGCTTACATGTATTATCAAATTAAGCATAGATGTATCAAAATTATAGCATTATGTAATTGTGTACTACGAGTACGTACAATTCTAAAGTAAAACATTTTCACGATCTAGTTCAATCTACAAATATTACACAGATAAAATATATTCTATGTTATACATTATACTTGAATGAAACATATCAGACACAGATAGCCTAGTACAATTATAATAAAACAGTGAATTATCAAAAAACATTGCTCTCTACATTTTAATTATAACAGGAAAAACAATATCATAAATTATCTACAATAAAGGATATAAATTGAAACATTCCCTTCAGGATTATACAGATATTTTAGCTTCCTGTTGATTAGTCAACTGAAAATTTATAAGTTCAATCTATTATGACAACTCACCATAACTTCTGCTTTTCTAGGGCGTGTATTCAATCAATTACTAGTTACTCAATGCATTTTCTATGACAATAAAACTCTATGACGGCGACTGAGAAATAAATCAATCTTAATAAATCATGAGTGTGATTTATTAGTATTTTGCTGTAATACCTACTAACATTAACGACCAAATATGACAAATAACGACATTTAGTTTTGTTGAAACATGACTGATCAATTGAAAGCCATAAAAATGAAACAGTAACTAATAATAACTTTCTAATCTTAGTTTTCAGTAACATTTCTTATGATGAACGAAAAATTATTCAGACATAGTCAAAGGCAATTTTATTTCTTTTACTATAAAATGTATTAATAGATTTTTAATCACGTCAAGACATAATTCATGTATCATGTTTATTTCAAATTGTATGCTAAACTATTTCATCAATTTATCTATCCAGTATATGTTCCTTCTCTTCTGTTTTGTTACATCTGGGTTTCCGTTAAAGCAGCAAAAACTACCTTTACTCATTATCTGCATTAGTAATAAGTGAAACTTTACTTTCAAAGTTTTGAAAACTATCCACACTATAATATTCCAACTGTAGTCTATTCTATGCCAAGTTCATGGAATTCCAACTGTAGCCTAGTCTATGCCCAAGTTCATGGAATTCTAGGGTGCAGTCTCCTCTTGTGGGTTGAAAATAACTGTTCAGTTCCACCTGAGTTTGTCAAACAATTAAATCCAGGTTTCCTTACTAAATTGTCTAGTTCTAGGAGAAGCTATTCAGAAATTCCAAGAGCTGTAGAGTATAATAGGAAATACTTTGCATACAAATCTTTGTGAACCCCAAATCTATTTCAAAATTTCACATGGTGCAGAACTCCTGCTGTTGAATAGAACAACAATAGAATTTCTACCTGCTCTGGAATTCTACTCTCTGATGAAAGAAGTTTGTCAAGTTTAACTGATATAAAAGGTTTCAAGGAAAAGGGATCCTGAGAATTCTAGCTGGAAATTATACTGGTTTACCAAGCACTTTGTTTTCAGCTTCTTCACGTTTAAAAGTGAAAAATCGTTTTAAATAACTCCTTTGAAAATAAAACAAATTTACATCAAAATTGTAAAAAGGAATAACCTTTCCGCGAAGTAAGATAATGGAAACTAAAAACAGTATTTTTATTACAAGGTAAAATTATTCAATAAAACTGTTCTTCTGTGACAGAAAAATGTCCAATTCATATAAAATTGTGATCGTATGTTGGAAATGTTTCCTGCTATAAATTGAGGATTTGTAATTTTTCAGATTACTTATGAATGGGTAAAAATTTGTGCGACCTTGCGCAATTAGATCTATTGTTTGATTATGATAATAATAAAGCAGACAATGTTTCAAAACAATCACTGTCACAACTGCCATTACAACTCGGCTACTAACATGGATTTCTTGAATGGAACTCACTTGCATTGCAAAACATGATTTTTCAAAAATCTTCCACAATATTAAATGTAACGTACAGTTTCCTGTCTCATAGATACTTTGAAAATGGATCCAGAAGCTTTATTTTTAAAGATTTTTTACATATTATAGATCGTAAAAATAGAAAATTAATTGGGAGTAGTTTAATAGTACTAGTAGCTATAATGGAATAGTTTAAAAGGCCCTCGATCTTAAAAATACCACTTCTACAGTAGATGGAAGGCATTCATTAGATATCTTCCATTAAATATTATTATAGTGATAAATCAATCCTACTAGTTATTATATTACTGAATCTATGTCCGCAGTTGCGGTACTATTATATTTTCATTACAGTTTTATTTTACTATTTGGATTTTTGCTCCATGTATTACAAGATACTTTATACTTTTTCACAATTTTATACTTTTTCTCCATGCTTAATTGGGATTTATCAACTAAGATAAATACTAACTGGAGACACCACTGATTGAACGAGCTGTATTGCGCTTATTATATATCCATTTTTTATACAGAGGCAGCCATATTTAGTTGAGGACGTTTTGTCTTCAAGTTAGATATTTGTAGCTTAATGGGATTCAACCTGTTGCTTCCTTTTAAATATTTCTATCAAATTTATATTCTCTAGAAATTTGTTTACATCTCTACACATTCGAATTGTGTAATATAATTCTGGCATCACCTCTAAAGCCCTTCAGGGATCAGTCAGCTAGACAAGCAGCCCTTGAAACATTCTATCCTTTTAAAATTTATTCATAAATTCATATTTGTCTGCGATTCACACACGCGATGGAGCGACCTTGGCAAAATAAACAGTTTGACTCTGTTTAGCATGAAATATGTGGAGCAATAGTTTGGTGATAGATCATCCGCAGACCAAATTCTGAACAACAGCTGGCTGCATTAGCATATTATCGCAGGCTACTGATCTATTCACCTGGAAGAGGATGTGAGACAGCCTCATGCTACTGTTGTAGCAGAAGCTCAAAAATTAATCGAATGGGATTCAGGTTAGATGTGACACGTAGAAAGGTCGGGTCAGTTCTAACGTATTACGAAATTGACAGACAATACATCACATTTGTAAGCGAATCAAATATTTATGAATTCGGTCTGAATAAAATGCGATTCAATTTTGAAACTTGAAAAACAAATCACCAGACAGACTTTGATCGGAGTTTTTAAACCACAGTAACTGAAAATCAATGTTACTCCTTATATTCATATTGATATCACAATTCATTTCTCCCATAAATCTCATGTCGTTCTGTTATGTCTAAGCTTTTGAAATAATTTTAATAGCCTCAATTTTTATATTTTGATTGCTTTACTACTTTTTGCTATCACTTTCTTATTACAACGTCTCAACTAATTTTCATTCCTATCAATCTATTAAATTGTTACTCTTGTTACTCTTATCATTCTAAATAAAGTTTTATTCTAAGGTAAGGGTTCAGCAGGAGCCAACAATATTACCACTTTCAATAAAATCTATCGACTGCTCAATGCTCATGAACAATGAATTTCGGATTCATGTCTCAGTTACAAATTTTACTTCAAGTTATGATCTTGATTTGAAGTTCACACTTACTAGACACTATAATATCACAATCTTAACTCATTTAATTGCATTCTGTCAAACTGTGATAATACTCAAAGCCTGCTGTTATTATTTTTCATTTATTGTTTATATTATTATTTCATTTATTGAATAAATAAGTCCAACCTTAGATAGATATATTTCTTGATCCAAGAGCAAATTTATGCAGCCAATCACTTCAAATTAACATTATTCAAGAAGTCAAAGAATTCAGACAACAGATGAAATTAAGTATCCCTATACTTAATCCTGTCTAAAAAATCAGATTGCTCAATGAGTATTGCATTGAAAAAAAAACTGTCACACCTTAATACCTGTCAAATAATATTTCCAGCCAATAAATGAAAAATGAGGTCGAAAAAATTAGTCGATTATAATTGATACATGTCGATTAATTTAAAAAGATGTTGGAGTTTTGCTGTTCATTATGTTGGCTGTTTGACGAAGGTCAAATGAATAGATATGTTTGCGTTGGAATTGCATTAATCTTGATAGAAACTGTCAAGAACAGAGATATTTCATACTGGTCTGAATATAGAGGGCCACATTAATCTTATAACACTTTGAATGAAAAAGTCATATTCACAATGAATTTGATGATTTTAAAATTTGGAAATACTGTATACTATTCACACTTTGATTATTTAGAACGTGAGGCGGGTGAAGCCTGAGAAACTTGAAAAATTTGCAAACCAGAGGAACATGTAGGAGAGAAGTAGTTAGTATAATATTTGAAACTTGCTGTAATGTGGTTCACATGTGTAAACCAATTGCACGTGTTTGCAAGTTGGAAATCCGGGATCGATTCCCGGTCAAGGTCTGGATTTTCTAGACACTTATGAACAGACACTCTATGCACAGTAATTATAATCTGCACTTATTGAATGATATAAGAAATCGATACAATGACATTTCTTTTGGATAGGCCACATATAAGAAATACGTTTATATACTACACGACTAGGAGGTATATTAATTTAATTTGGCACATAGCTAATAACTTTTATTTTACATTTCTAAGGTGGCGGGTGATGTTCTGTTGAATTGTTTTTCACATGAATACTGTATATGACATGTAAAAACGTATTTAAAAAATAAATCAACTGAACTTCACCCTTTACCATTGAAATGTTGAAGAAATTTTTTCGCCATCCGCCAAATTAAATGAATATCACTATACAATTATTGAGAAATGCCGTTAATTATTTGAAATCAGGCTTCAAATTGTAGTACTGATTATCTGTCCATCTTTCCTCAATAATGACAACTACAATCTTAACGGGTTGGCGTTGGCGAGGTTATTAACCTTCTTGAGGTTGTTTCTAAGAAACTGGTCATTGTTAAGAAATTTTGACCAGTGACGATTATACCACTATGTTAGTGGACTGTTATGGAAGATAATAATTATATTTAGAGGAGAAACTCACCATGTGATTCTCAGGCATTTCAGGATATGTCATGCCACCTTGGCTCTAATGAAGTTCCTTTATAATACAGTATAATGTGGTTCCTGCAAAATAGAAAGCAGAAATTAGCTGGGTACGAATGTATGCATGGAAATAGAATAGAGTGCAACTCTACATCAACTACAATTCAAACATTATGTTCCACAACACAAATTCTATTCTACAAATAATAATAGAATGCATATTACGCAATGCAATAAGAATAGAATGCATAATATAATGCAATAGACGGCCTGTTGAATGAACCCTTATAATAGACCTAATTGCAGACATTCAATGGTGTTGAAAATCTATTCTATTTTGAGAATTCGACAATGCGTTTCATCTTGTAGAAGAAATTTATTAGCTTTCAATTTCGTATTTCAATTCCTTATTCAACCTGGATTTCAATTTACTTTTACATTGAATCAAAGACGATAGGAAACTATCAAGTATTCTAATTGTCTTTGTTTGAATTTAAGGAAAGGAAGAAACTGAGCTTTAAGGCTATTAACTTACATCTTTCGATTATATGTAGTATAGACATTAGAAGTTAATACTTTTCAGACCGGTGAAAAGTTAGAAACAACCAATAACGAGACAGTATTATTTCTCGAAATTTAATTGTAGCCAGAATTTTTGGCACATCACAGAGTATTGTTTCACTCAGGATGCTTCCTAATTTGGCGATTTTTATTCCCCTGAGCATTACTGGCACTCACGATGTTTCAACACACATTATGAGTATGGCGGACAGGGAGCCCTAAAATTACAGGATAATTTTCCTTCAAAGAAAAACATAAAACAGTCGAATGTTTATCAAAAGATGAGCAGTAATACCATAAATTGTAAAGAGTACCAAATTTCTAACTCCTGAAACTTCCAGTACATTCACCGAGCTGCAGCCTGATGAATTCAAGAAATTATTTGTAACTAATTGCAGATTAGCGGAAAATGTGTTTGAAATTTATTTTTCTAAGGAAGAGGTTCATCAACCTTTTTGCATTAAAATTCTTTTGTCCGACCTGCACTAATGACAAGTTCGCTTTTGAAATGCAAATTTTTCAGTGGCATTTAAATTCATGAACGTTTAAGTACAGTACTTTTATGATGTTTGCGGACAGACTTAACCAAGCTTCATGATATAGTGAAACGTAGTTATGCTTGTAAGAACAAGCATTTTGAATTGCCGAGCTTAGCATGAAAATACACGGGTTAATTTTTCTGACTCTTCACTTGAGCTTAGGCTACTACTGCAAGAAAAGCAACTTGATTATTCCATTCACGTCTACTGCTTCCTTAAAATTTCTGTAGACATAGACTTCAGTTGAACTTAGAAATGAGTTGAACTTACTAATAGAGGAGATAAGTACTGTACTGGAAAATCAAGCGGAAAATGGTGTAATTAAAATAGAATAGAATATAATATAGTAAAATGGAATTATGAGTACACACTAACAGAGTATTAAAACTAACAGAATACTAGACTAGTACTACTGAAATACTAATACTAATTATAAAAGAATATTAAAAATTTTAGCAGTACCGGTAAAAATATTTGACTCATTAGAGATAGGCTTCAAGCTATCCATGACTTATAAATTGAGTGGGAGTGCTGTAAACTGTAATGTCTTGAAGATTCTCAAAATTTGAATATTACAAAATTTGTGTTGGTTATAGACCAATGGGAAAGGCGAAGTAAATTCACAGTATTCGTTAACATCGGAAACAAAGTTGAATGTTAAATACCAAACAAATTCAAGGCTACCATACTAATAATTAGAAGGAGTTCTTTAATGGGAAGAATATTCTCAAAATCACAAAAATTAATCAATTCGATAGAACAATAGAGAAGACCCTGATAAATCCATGCTATTCGACGAATGGATTAGTTTTATAGCAGCAGTAGATTAACATACCTGATATTTTCCGAGACCGATATTTGAAAAATGTACTAAAGGCACAAGACAGACAGGATGTCCGTCCCACAAGTTTGCAAGTGACCGTTTGTTGCAAGCTTTCGAAACTATTCTGAACAGAGCCAGCAAGCTACAGTAAGTTGTGTAATCAGTTGTTGATTTGTTATCCAAACTACTTTGATAAAATAATGAAGATAAAGCCTGAGAACGCCAGCTATCCTGTTGAAAAGGTAGGAGCCTGCACTGACTTCAACTCTCTACTTTTTGTGGCTGTGATTTCAAGGCAAAGGTCTTCTTGGATCAGAGATACTCTCTGTCTTTGTCTGACCATCTCCATCTCGCTCAATTATTCCCTCTCTCACTCACTGCCGACGCCGAAACATTGAAAATCCTTGAACGAAATAACAGCAGTCAAGGACCCTCCCCCCTACATCCAACCCCCCTCACACTGACTTTAAGGCGGTTACATCTAATGCCAAGCTGTTTTTTGTCACTTCATTTTATCATTAAATTGTTCTTTTTTCCCGAAGTTGATTCTTTTTGCGGTCTGCTCGGATCTTGCCAACCACGAGATCAATCCAAAGCTACAAGAGATCGTGTGTATTATTTCTTCCAGCTTGAATACTTTCGTGGATAGTCAAAAGGTTGTCATAGCCTCCTCAATATTGAATTCACGAAAATATTTTTAGTGATTTCAATGTATATGAAATCTCGAAAATATAATATCTATTACTTGCAATTCAATTTAGATTCATTTTTTACTACATTATGCTATAGAATGATTTCAAAATATTTCCAACTGCCTTCAATGTTATCTCAACTAGAAACAACTAGTTTGCAATAATAATATCGATTCAAAATTAATAAACAATTTTCTAAACGAAATAATTGTGTACTTGCAAAGCATTATTATTTGAGTTTAATTAAAAATTATTACTATATTAATGAGTAACCGATACTGAATAATCATGTACTGAAATAATTATAAATGAAGTAAATTAAAATTTAAATAATATTCAATCATTGATCACTGGAGTAATTATTATTGAAGTAAATTGTAATATTGATTATTATTATTTCATTACTCAATTGAAAATTATCTCTAATAATCACTTTCCTTTTTCTTGACTCACGCACAAGCCTGGAAATCAACACTCACCAAAAAACCCTATTGATAAGTTCAATTGAATAGTACAGAACAATTCATTAGTTAGAATTTTATTCAAAATAAACGTAAGAATGAATCCTGTTTCCTGTTATTTTAACAAATAGTTTGTGTTTATTCACTATCCAGTTCAATAATAGAACCTTTCTGTTTCTTCAACGTTTTTAGTTCCGCGTTAAAAGGTTTATCACTAATTGGAGTACTGACCACAATTACCATTTATTCTACTTCTTTTCCAATTAAGATTTAATATAGGCCTATCATCTCTATCTCTTTTGAATTTTCTATGAGCTCTCTAATATTCTTTCAAGATTTCGAGTCCTTGAGAATCCTGTACTCATTTCTAAAATAAATTATTATAACAATTTTCACCCAAAACAAACTAATCTTATCCATCAAATATGTTCAAGGTGTTCCGGTGTCATACTTGGGGACAATTTATCACTTGAAATTTATTCATCACTTTATTTATTAATTTATTTATCAATGCATCACTCAGACAAGTTATCACTTGTTTTTGAATTTGGTGATACGTGTCTAGCAGTTATCTACAAAAAAGCAAGGGCGACAATTTCATTCTACGCATTTCAATATCGCTATTTTCAGCCATTCTCAGCCAGAGTGTTGAGTCGCGACCAGGATATCAAATAACGAGAGGCATTCTCATATAGAAAGGACTCGCGAAAAAATTACAAACGTAGGTAGAAAAGGTGGTGGAGAGGCAAAAAGACCCTGCTTCAGACAGACTTCTTTCTTGGTAGAATCGAAAGGAAAGAAAAGAAAAAGGGAAGACCATGTGACCTTGAAAGGGACGACGGTTTTGTTCCACTAGGTAGTCAAGAGGCACGCACTGGGGTACAGCCAGGTGTCTGCGCTGTTGCCACGTTTCCTACCCTCCTGTCCAATCTTCAGTGCAACGCAGCAACAGATTTCCGGCCGAAGTTTCAAAGCCCACATGAGGGCTGCAAGCTGAGACTTTCTAGAGAATTTTGCAAAACTCGTTGGCAAAAATACCGAGCAAAACCTGAGTCATTATACTTTTGAGAGAATTTTGTCTAATTATTGAAGTCCAAGTTAATCCAGTTATTGAACCCAGAATTAAAATGAATAAAATGTTGAGGAGTAGAGAAATGAATGAATAGTTAAGGACTCTATAATAGATGCTATAACAAATCTTGGAATTTTTGGACATTCATAATATTACAAATTCAAACAATAGAGTGGGATTTTCTGACTTGTTAAACAGGTGAAAATATTTATTGGGATTCCTAGATGTGTTTCCTAGATATGGGAAGCCTAAGATGTGTTTCTTTCCATTTATTGAGTAAGTTATGCATGATTTCATAGATATAAGTAAGATATATACATCTACGAATCACGAAAAAATTTAGTAGTGTGCGCCTACTCAATTATCAACCGTTCATTCATATATCATAAGTGAGTTTCATTCATTCCCTCATTACTCATTGATAGTGCACAGGAAATGAATTCATTAATTAATTATTGAGAAATCAATCTGTAGGAGAATGCTCAAAGTTGATAATATAATTATTATAATAATCTTCATTCATATGATCGTGGAATAAATCAACTACTATTACATTTATATCAATTATGATAACTATTTATTATTAGTAGACCACTACATAAGTTTTCTACTCTTTGTCCAATTCATTACCCTGATATTACTCAACTCATTTAGTTACTTTTATTTAGGGGTAGCAATCAATTTGAAAATACTGTACTTGAAAAACAGTATTTTCCTATCAAATCGCTATCTATTACTATTATATACAGTTCAAAACCTGTTCAGAGCAGAATATAAGTTTGATTGATTTCAAAATACTGTAGAAGGGTTCTATTCTACGATAGCTATACAAACGAGTTTCTTAGATTACAATATATTTTCGGTTGAAAAGAACTATTATCCACTTGAATCATCATTTCAAGGATAAGTAGTAAGTTGTGATGATGATTATGTCATTTTTGCACAACTTCTACAACGGACTTCGAGATGATGACATGCTACTCAACTCCAACGGTTGACACACGCACACGTGGTTGATGTCTTCTCGAACTGTGATTAATAGTGTTGAATTGGGCAATGTTATTTTGAAAGGGAGAACACATCCCCCGGGTGCCAGAACAACCCCCCCCCCTCACACTCTACAAGACAACGACGCGGCGACAGATGGCAGACCAGACTGAATATACGGGAGAAAAATGGCGCCAAAAAAGTGGCGGGAATCTGCCTGGGACGCGCCATGCCGGTGGGGCTGAGCTGAGCAGCCCTCAAGGCTGAGGAGCTAAGGAGCCTGTGCCTGTGGCTCAATGCAACTCGTTTCGCTTGAGAGGAGAAGCGCATCTCAATTCAAGAGATGGCTACCTACAACCAAAGACAATTTAATCTATACGTATTAGAATAAATTATTGTCTTTGCTACAACTGTTTATCATGTTCAAGCTGGACGAATAGACTTGAAGAGAGAATTAAATTTATGAAATGTACACTTGATTCGGAGTTGTGGAACTTCTACATAGTAAAGTGAAAGAATTATGAAGACCAAAAGTGTAATTATGAAGATAAAGAATAAAGTGTAAGACCAATGTTGTCTATTCCACAATAATTATTAATCTATATCAGTTTAATATAATATAAACTGAATTTATTATTATCATCAATATCTTGTTATTACTCATTTTCAATCATTATCAATTGATGTATATGTATATAATACGCAAGGCGTATACGCAATGTATCAATACCAGATCAATAATGTCAATAATCAATACCACTGGATCAATGTATCGCGATTCAATAGATCATGTCAACAATGATTGCAAATTCCTCATACAGATTTATCAATTTCATTTTGTGTTTGCTCACTTATTTGTGAGACAGAGAAATTCACCCTGATACCTACAGAAAGCAAGAGACTATAACTGATAAAAATATATTACTACTACAATTTGAAAGCATGATTTCTAATCGAATCAAAGAATTGGAAGACAATTTTATTGATTGATTGAAGAGCAACATACATAGGTACCAATGTTAGACCAAAATCAATAGGAATACATCGCCTGAGGACAAGAAACGAAAGCAGATTCAAACAAAACTATAAATGCACAAATAAGAACGAAATGGTAACATAATATGTCGAAGATTTGAAATAAATTTTGCAATCATGTCTGAAAAGACTTGAATATTAACGAATAAAGATGGAAACAGAAGTGATAACAACGGCAAGGAATCAGACATGTATGATGTATGTGTATGATGCATTAGTTATGGGGGAATTTTGGTGACTCAACTGTATTACTGAAGTGTAGCCTATCCTAAATAGCCTATGTATATGTACAGCCTATGTTTTACCAAGTAGTTTGTATTACTATAACGGTCTATCGTATTTCATTATTTATAACACGTTTTGTAAACAACATAGACTATCATTCTGTTCTGATTGTTGGAGAATTGAAAGTGAGTAAAACAGAAAGGGAGATAAAAAGAGTGGACAAGTAGTGTTGATCAATTACATTGCAATGTATTATATTTATTTTATGTTCTGTATACTACTATACTGTCTGAGGGTACAGGAAGTATGGCGAATATAAATTCAGAGAGAGAAGCAGAGATAGAACAAGTGGTTTTGATCAATAAGACCGTTTCACGGTCATACAGTCACGGGAGACTGAATTTTTAAAAATTACCACACTAATAATCATGAAACTGATATAACCGATCAAACAATGAACATAGTGAATGTTTTCAGTGTGAATCTCAATGCTTCTTGAAACTACAAATTCAACTCATTTGTGCAAGAGTATTGGCTACTCATCTATACACTATACTTCAATCAAAACACTCGTTTTGCTCTAATTTGAAAATTAATACATTTCCTCGCACACATTACTACAAGAACAAGAGTACTTTCTTCTTAATTATGTGTTATGTTTCAGTCAAAGCCCTAATATGAAGGAACTTGAAATACAGTCAATTATTTTTATAGTAAACATACTAGTAAACTACATGTGCAATTATTGTAGATTTATGGTAAGCACATGCTAGCATACTAGCTTTTTTCCTGAGTGCTACAGATTCAACCCTACATACTTTTGTTTTATTGGAGTGATTCCCAGCACACTAGCACATACGTCATACTCATACATCTCTAGAGCTTCATTTAAAATGAAACTACTTTCAAATAAATGCTTACTTTACCATATTATCTATAACGTTCTACCGTTATCTATCCCTGAATGGAAAATAAAATTTGAATAGAATGAATCATACCTGTATTGCATATTAAGGATCTATAACAGTCGCTTGTAATCTAGATTATATAGGCTATCCGTGTTCCACAAACATTTCACTTGATCCTTGGCTTATAACGTACGAAAGACTGTCTGCCATGTGGCTTGCGCCCTGACCTACCCTGCGTTGCTTCACTGCTTTGTTGAAGTCCCCCACTACTACCAACACATACACACATGTGCATATGCTTACAACTCGCACACGCACATTTTTCCTTTCATCTTTGTATAGACTCACACCCCTGTGTTTGGAGAACCCTCTTTTATAGTTTTCTATGGGTACAGTCCTGCCTAACAATTTCCTGAGTGGAATGTCTGCTCATATGAGAGAAGAAAATGGTGGACCATGTGCACTGTAAATGCACTTTTCAAAGTGCATTTTTATTTGTGCATAGAGGTGGTGCATACGTTGCAATCGCAAAAAAAATCACTATACAAACTAAGTGGTGGAACAAATACGTAGACTTACGGTGTCTCAACAGGATTTTCAATGCGGTTTTCTAACCATCGTATCCAGTTGATTATTATATTAGTTATATTTTATAATACTGTATTTGTAGCAGTTTTATAAAATTGTGAGTCAATAAGTAATATTCATTTACTTATTATAATGTAAGTAAATAGTTGGTGGTTATTGGCTAGACTTGTGGCTTATAGAAAACCTATTGAAATTATAATAAAATAAATGCTATTTTATTTATATTAATCATTGAGATAATAACCTGACCAACATTCTAACTTTCAAAATAATATCAGAAATAAATCTCAACTCCTTACTATATTTTGGTTTTGATTTTGTTTCTGAATCTGGTTTTGATTTGGTTTATTATTTATTACAATTGGATTAAATTAGCAAAAAAGTAGATAGAACCAAACCGCTCGATTGGGTGGGTCTGAGAATCTCTCGACAAGTCGAAAAGTTGGTCTCCTTGAAATTTAATAAGCGATTTATATTTTGGAATAAATGAAAGCATAAACTGAGTTTCATTATCATGTAATCTGTAATATCACTAGCCTGCTTAGTCCATCAATTTTTTCCAAAGGAAAATTTCAAGTCAACAACCTTCGGTGTAACCTATCAACTAATTTCAGTAATAAAAACAAATTTTTAAAGAATAAATTCAATCTTTCTAACTTACTGCCCATAATTATTTCTTTGTGGTGCCCACATAATCTATTGACTTGTGCGTGGGTAATGGGGAGGATAATGATGAGAAATGAGACATCTACAGAATTTTAGGTGAGTTCCGAGCCATCTGGAAGCGATTTTGATGCTCATGAATCGAATAACATTATCACACCAAGTTATTGGATCTCTCAGGAAAAGTTGAATTACTTTCGGGATACCACTTGAAATAATAAATTGTCAGTGAATTTCACAAACAGCTTATCTGTTAATAATCATGCCACCTGCTCCTTCCTGACAATCCATGTTTTTGAAATGGTAAACAGGAATAAGAAATAACCTATCTCAGAGGGTAAAGTTCCTGCTTCAGAATAAAATCCCAATAAAAACAAAAAAGAAGTAATGTTTTACAGTATCAATACCAACAGCATTAATCAATATTAATTAGTACCTAGCAATAAATAGTATTGAAAATGATAAGGAATTCATGAAACTAGATTTAATACAGTAATACTACTACATTTAGCAAGCAGATCATTCTCGTCCACGTGGGAAGTAAACTACAGTAATTGATTTCGCAATCTTTCAAGTTTTGCTGCTTTTAAATAGATTTTCATTCTGCAATATCTTTCAAGTTTTGGTATTTTTAATAGATTGTAATTATTATGTAGCCCAAGCTCAATAATACATTTTTCAATAAGTTATATTTCAAATTTGAAGGTGTTGATGGCGGACAGAATCTGATTTTTTCATAAATCCATAACGAGTTTAATAAAATTAAATTATTGAAGAATAGTTTCCTATTGGACCAGACAATTTAATCTATAAGTAGTAGAATTGCCAATAGTTGAACATAAGAATTATCACAAATAATCTCTGAATTGATTTTGACAATAGTAGGCTAGATCTATAACTCATGTTACAACTTAGCTTGCCTCTACATCAATATTGTAGAGTTTTATAACACAATTTTGTAGCACGAAGCTTGTGAAGCACTCTGCAACCTTCATAAAGTCTAAATTAAAATCGGTTGCCACCGAAACTTTTGAATTGGATTTTTATCATGTAGTTAGCGAACGTATAGAGTAACTTGTATAAGTAATATCCAAAGTTATAGGTTATACTATACATTCAATAAATTCTTGAAAGGAGATGCAATGTAACAACTGTAACAAGTAATTATTAAATTTAATAAAGAAATGGAAATGCGAAAATAGATCAACTGAATCCTATCTAATCTTTTAGGTTCATGTTTTAAATTTTCTAATTTAATAAGCAAACGTTGAATGAACTTTCAAGTTATACGATGTAATTCAGTTACAACTGAAGTACCTAGTTTCAAAACTACGTGAAGTAACTTGATCGCGTAGGCTAAATGAGCAGTGCAGATTTTAAAAAATCCTACCGAAAAGTAGGTAAGTAGTCTCACCTTCATTTCATGTCGGGTAGTGTCGGCTGCGGATTTCTGCACGTTGCCTGCCGAATAGATGCTGATTTGCAATTGTCCAAACACAGTATGTTCTACCGAAAGTAAAGCAGAGCAGACAAGCAAGGTCCGCGAGCGGTGGTTGCGAGTTGACAACTGAAGAACTGATAGAGCCAACCACTCACTGCAACGGCGTCTAGCGTCCTACAAGCAGAAAGGAGCGTTCTGTGCTATTGCCAACTGCGCGGGAACGGAAAAGAGAGAGAAGGAAAGAGAGTGAGAGGGTGAGCAAGGTGAAGGTTTGGCTCAAGTTTGGCCCCCCTCCATTACCAAGACGCCGGCCGGTAAAAGAACTGCCATATAACCACACTATACATAGACATACTGCAATAACCAGAGCTAGACACTTCGCAGGTAGAAAGAGGTGTGGTGGGGGCAGGGGGGTTACCAGCAGGCCACTCGTTGGAGGGGGGTCCAAACGAAAAAAGACAGAAACACTTCTTGCCAGGTAGACTGGCGACCATTGATGAGAGGGGTGGTGGAGGACCGCAGGTAACAAAGAAGAATTTCGAACCGGTTTCCCACCTACCTGCCTTCTTCGTGTACACCGATTACATTTTCCTCCTCACCCCTCTTCATCCGCTCTTTCTTTTGGTTTCTTCACGATACCACCCTCCCGTCCCAAACATTACCACTCAACCGCGCCGTACATTTCAGTCCGAGAAACTTTTGCTTCGTGGATAAAGTATACCTGAGATTGTTTGTTCGTCTGTCTTTGTTGCTTGACCGATGGATCTCTCTTTGTCCCGTAGTATCCCAGAATAGTATAGAATACATTTCTAAAATATCGTCCTGTAGCTCTTCCCATTGGATCCTCTACAATTCTGCAAGTTTTCTAGAGATATCAGTGAATTTAATATATTCAATAATTTCTTTGAGAATATTACATCTACAATACAGAACATTCAAATGCACTTTTACTACAACACTTGACAAATGCAAAAGAAATATCAGTGATATCTACTAGTTTAATGATTCAATCTTGATCAAATATTGCAGTTTATTGACTTATTATTATTATTACCCTTGAAGCTCTCAATTATTATATGAGTTTGAAGTTGGCTAGAAGCTTTATTGTAGCTTAATTGTAGCTTATTGTAGCTAAGTGGAAAAGTCTTCTATGTGGAGACTTTAACGTGAGAGACTTCAATGCCAATGAAGTGATGCAATTTATTCATAGCTTACTTTTTCTTTTGAATATTTCAATTTCAATTTTACAACTATAACTATTATTAAGTATTGGGTAGGCCTTTTAACAACAGGTGCTTTTTCAAAAAAAATTGAGGTTCTGTATGCAATAAATTCACCAACCACCCAATTTCCGTAGTCGAATTGCTTGGGCCGCTTCTTGAATGGAGAACTGACTGGCACGCTTTTAATGCAAATTGATTGTGAAACACTTTTCGAAATGTAGGTCTGTGGGCCTTTTGGGGGTGTAGAATTACCACTCCAGCTGACTCAAGTACTGAACGT
The DNA here is from genome assembly GCA_017141395.1 of Laodelphax striatellus. Taxonomy (NCBI): domain Eukaryota; kingdom Metazoa; phylum Arthropoda; class Insecta; order Hemiptera; family Delphacidae; genus Laodelphax; species Laodelphax striatellus. The sequence continues at coordinate 13,093,940 of CM029536.1, forward strand.
AGGCTATACTGGTGGTGGCAGGTGGCTGCTACAATACTGGCAACTTGTATAAGAGTTTGGCTTTATCATCAAGGCTACATCGCCAATGTTTGCCTGATGGTCTGCCCATAAGGACAGGTGGTCCTGTGGCCGATCATCTGAAATTCCTTCTCAATTCTACAACCTACACAAGTGTAAAATTACAAGGAACTTTTTTGTAACATGGTTCTTCATCGGTGCTGTTTTGGTTGTGAACTATTCCATTTTATACGAGAGTAAAAGTGAATCATAGGGTTTGAATAAATTTTCACAAGTTCTCCAAACTCATTACACAATAATGGTATTGATGTTGACTATTCCAGTCTATACGAGAGTAAAAGTGAATCATAGGGTGCGCTGGGTGCGAATAGTATTTTACAAGTTTTCCAAACACATTTGGAAAACAAGTTTACACTTACACAACATTGTTATAGTGGTATTGCCTAAAAACATTCGTCATCTCTCATCATCACCCCTCTCATTACCCACGCACAAGCTCATGTGGGCATCACCGTCAGAAAAAAATATATTCTGTTCTGTAAACATTTGGAATGAGAATTTCTCTGGAAATTTTCAATTGCAATAGAGGGAGGCCAAGGTCCTGTTTCATTAATTTCAGAAGTTCTTTAAAACAGGATAAAGACAACGACACACTTTACTCATAAATGTTAGTAGTTTATTGTATAGTACGCCGTGCTCTTGATTTCTCCGTCTTTTCCTCATTTCTTCTCTCAATTTATTCTCAACTCATAAAATTTGTTGTGTGCTATTGACATCGTAATATTGATAGTTTAGGCACTACTCACACTACTCAAATATCGGATACTCAGTTCGGTTTCGATTTCTCAGTTCAATGGATAGTCAGTTCGCGAATACTCATTCGTGAAGTTTGAAACTTTCATGATCGCGAACTCATTCCAAATTTCCATGACGCACTTAGTTTGAGCTTCTGAGGTCTATACAGTAATATAAAACTAATGTTTGTTATCCGAGAGGCTGAGTATCCGTGATTTGAATATCCATCTGGGAGAAGTGCCATAATCTCAGCAATTGATTATACTCGTATCATGTTGTATTAGATTTACTATACAGAACCATGGACTAACTATAATACTGTTGTCTGTGACAGAACTATTCAAGGGACATGTATGAGATACTTGTTTAATTAATTAGACAAGAAACATTAGCTCACACAATTTGTGTGAGCTCATGCAATTCCTCATGCACGTATAGGCCTATTGAACAAAATTTTGTTTCATCATTTCACTTGTGTAAGGTTTTTGATTCTCAAGGAGTAGGCCTATATTATCTCATACATTCAGGAGAATGTCAAAGTTCCTTCAGGTATAGTTTATAGTGCTCGATTCTGATCCATTTATTCAATCTCCAATTTTTTCTATCACCTGCTCCCAACAATTTTCAGTATTATAATTCTTCACTTCCGTATTTTTTGCAAATAAAACCATATTACCCAGGATAAGTGCCCCTTTATTCTATTAGGGATACAAAATTATGCTGGCAAAAAATGCAGGTACTTGCAGAATGCAAGTTGACACGCTTTCACCCTTGCATAGTTGGTTTCTCTCGCACAATGCGTGTGTTGAAGGATATTCCCTTTTCCATCTCCTTTCAATTGCACCCCTGTCATTACTGAAGACCCTTGTACGTTTATAATGATCCCCACCAAGGGCTGTTAGATAGATCAGTTGAAACATCAGGTATACATCCGATTTTTTAAACATTTCGGGAAGCAGGTATAGAGAAAAAGGTATAGTAGGCTACTTTGAGAAAAACACGGAACGTAACGTGAGAATTATTTTTTGATTTGAAGTAATGTGCTCGTGGCTACTAGGAATCGGTTAAACTTTTTATTTGGAAGTAGCTATTCCTCTCTCGTATATCTAAGAGTATATACAGCACAAGGGACATAAATATGACCAGAATTATGAATTGAAAAATGTTTTATAATAGCTGTTTGATAGTAGATATTCAATCACCTCTAATCTAATGAAAAATTATATTATATTTTTGTGAATTGATGGTTCAATTCCATTGGATTACTAATTGATTTCAGAAGTACGGAGGACCGTACATAGGTTAATAAAAAGTTGAAATCATTGAACTCATTGGACAGTTGGAAATTCGTTAATCTTTGTCCTTCCGTGCATCTTATACGACTAAAATCTTATTATTTGAAATAATTAAATTTCTTATTACCAATTAAAATATCTGAAATCACTTTTCCTTTAATATGGATTCCCTGATTTTGTTAATGCATGTAATTATTATACAGTGTATATTTTTGTAATTTGTTCCCGATAACGTTCTCCGCCAATGTGGCGATGATGGAATACGTTCCACAATTTTGGAAGAAAGTATCTATAGTATAATACAGAGACACAGGAAAGAAATTATGTTATTATCACCTCCAAAGATGATTTCAATTAATTGCATTAGAACGCTGAGTTTACTGCGAAAATTGAAAGTGGAGTGAGTGCAATCCATGCAATCTAGAATAGTGTACCTGTGCTCAGTGAATCAATGAGACTTGATTGATTGTTCCTTCATGAATCAAGTGAGTTCATCAATGTTTTAAAAAAAGGAAGAACTTCTTTTAAAATGAAAGTTCTTCTGAAAATTTCAGAAGAACCTTCATGTTAAATGTTCTTCAAATCAATGTTCTCATTGATTTTATTAGAAATGAGAATACTTTTCTATTATTGGAACTCAACCGGAACGGAACAGAAAGTGGACTGAAACTGAACAGAGACTAAAAAACTCTGAAATGGTCTCCTGAATCTGAATACCAATATAATTTATGATTAATATCCAGATACATAAATAATTTTATTAACAGATTATATTGATGGATAAGTTCTCTACTGAATAATTGCTGTACAATAGTTGTTCGAAAATATTGAAAGCTATTTGCGAGGTTAGTTTTTTAAGTTGAACTGAATGGCCATAAATTTGAAGCGCGGATAGTAAACCGCACAAAAGAGTATTGAGTGTTGAAGTGAATTATTGCTACATTCGGCTAACCATAGGTGTGCGCCGATCTGGAAATTTATGGCGAAAAAATATGTTGGAGAAGAAAAATAAGTATGATGAGAAGTCAGTCGATAATGTGAGGTGGTTATAAGAAAAAAATTGGAGTGTTATAGTTATGGTAAGAAGGGTGGAGCCGATTAGAGTGCAATATATCAACTTGCTTATTTCAGTAGCAGTCTCTGTCAACCGGTTCTGGAAATTTTAATGGCCTTCGGTCTTTTTAGTTTCTTTAGTCAACGTTCTTGCACCATAAAAGTTAGACAATACATAATATTAGACGGATGAAATTATTTTTATTCCACCATTACTTTTAGTATCTATTGTAGCTTCTGCAAACTTATTCTTATCCTTCGTATTGTTCTCCATCTTTCCTACTTCATACTTATTTTTTATTTTTACCAAGATTCTTATTTTATCTGTCTGTGCTCTTTATCATGTCGCTTAGTCTGAAAAAATGGTAGTAGAATAAAAAGAAAAGTAACAGTAAAGTAAAGTTTTTCTCTGCTGATAATCTCCTTTCTAAATAGTTGAATATTATTGAATGAAACAGTCAATAAAATTAGAATATATAATACTTAATAAAAGTTCAAACAACTTATCCATTCATGATACTGTCATTCATTATTATAGCATAACGCAAAACCACTACATCCTACATCAGAAATTATAAATTACAATATTCCCTACGTTCACACTTGGTCGATTTTGTATGCGACTCAATCATGCTTTATATACTCAAGCATACGCAGCATGCTGTGCAGCACACAAAAATTGACAAAGTGTGGACTTAGGGAATTGTAATTTATAATATTTCTAACGTGAAAGAATAGCTATCCTATGAAAAAGCATAATGAAAACATTGAGAGAGATTTTGAATTACTGGAAAAATTTATTAAGAAATGAACAAAAATTAGAACCACAAGATATTCAATCATTTATTTGGAATTTACAATTCAGTTGTAAAACAACAGCGCCTTAGTTTACTCTCAAAATTCTTCCAATGAATTTGTTGAAATTTAAAGGTACTCTGAATAAGATGATGGAATATGTTTATGAATCTAATGAATCCAGTGATATTCGATAACATCCAAGTGTTTTCACCATGAATTTTGTATCGAGTTCAAATTATCAAGTAATATCCAAACAAAAAACTCATTCATGAATGTTAAGGTTTGTACATCTATTTATTTATTCAGTAAACAACTGATTCAATTAAAATTATTATTCTACTGTATTGGATTATTATTGTAATGACTGAATCCAAAGTGTGGCAGAGTGGAGTCAACCAGTAAACAATTTTATTGTCAATCAGCTTTCCTGCTTGGCAAGTGGTGAGTGGGGACATCAGAGCACGAAACCAGAAGAATTCGCAAGACAAGTTCAGTCAGTCAGAGGAATACAGTAAAAGAAAGATATAGTAACAATGTAAAAGAATATACGTGCTTGCGCGTATGTGTGTGTTTACACGATGAAACGAAAATGGTTGATGAAAGAATAGTGGAGGAGGAATAGTGAGTGGAGCTTCTGGCTTCTGGCCCCAGAACCATGCATGAGTTTGTTGTGAGAGAGGTATCTTGTGAAGAAGTGGCTGATATAGTCTCTAGAATGAAGTCATCTGCCAGTAAAGATATTTATTTTCATTCCAGCTCAATGATGAAAACGGTTATAAATTATATATTGACGCCATTAACTTATTGTTACAATGCCTGCATAAGGGAGTCCACTTTCCCACTTAGACTTAAGCATTCCAGAACAGTACCTATTCATAAAAAAGGTTGCAGAGATTCACCTGATAACTTTAGACCCATATCCATTCCTCCTATTTTCAGCAAGATTATGGAATATGCTATTGCTAGTCAATTATATGAGTTTTTAGAGAGTAATGGTCTGTTTTCAACTTCACAGTTTGGCTTTAGACGAGGAAAATCAACTATTGATGCAATCACCTCAGTTGTGGCTGATGTTGAGAATAATTTTGACAGCAAAAACTACACAGGAATTGTGCTACTTGATTTAAGTCGAGCTTTTGATGTTGTTGATCATAATATATTGCTGAAAAAACTTCATCATGTGGGTGTACGCAGTAAGGCTCTTGAGCTTCTGCAATCATATTTAAAAGATAGAAGTCAGACTGTATGTGTTAACTCCAATCTTCTCAAATCCAATATCTGTACCTCATGGAGTTTCGCACGCTTCCATTCTTGGCCCTCTACTCTTTATAGTTATGATGAATGATATTGAGTACAATATTGGATCTAAAGTCGTATGTTATGCAGATGACTCATCCATAATCACTGTAGATGGAGACCTGAATACTCTACAGCAAAAATGTCCAAATATCAGGATGAGGCTGCAGCATGGTTCCAGGCAAATGGTTTGCTGCTCAATAGAAACAAAACCCAGTTATTGGTGCTTGGGTTGAGACAAGTCACTGAGGGTACTAGAAGTGCTAAGCTTCTTGGCATTACACTGGACCAGAAGCTTTCCTGGAGTCCTCATATAGACAATATTTGCTCGAAACTTTCTAGGGTTATCTACTTGTTGCGTAGTCTCAGGGACTCTGTTCCCAAAAAGTACATGAGAACATGCTACTTTGCTTTTTCCAAAGTGTGTTTATGTATGGCCTTGAACTGTGGGGCTGTGCTCCAGAAGTTCAGAAAGTGTTCCTACTGCAGAAAAAGGCTATTAGGATAATAATTACAGGTGCTGCATACCTAGATCATTGTAGGCATTCATGCCTATCATGTCTCCATTCATTGGAGAAAAAAATTATGACTGTACATAGTATGGTAGCCTTCAGACTCCTCATGAGTGTTAAGAAAAATATAGACTTGTTCCATTGCCGAGATGAAATACACAGCCATGATACAAGAAATAAATCTAAAATTGATGGATACCTTATACTAGACTAAGAATAGTATGTTTTAAATAGTCCAAGTCATGCATATCATTGAAGCTCTTTCAATGTACCGCCTTACTCGGCGAGAGTTTTACAAGAACGTAAATTTAAAATGTATGACTTTTGAGTCCCTCCTTCTATGAAAAACCCTCCTTGCTCTCTTGCAGATTTCTTTTCATTTATCTATGGAAAATTTTTTTGAATTATAAAAGGTATGTATACATGGTATTACTGTACATACCTCAATCAAAAATAATTTCATATCGATTTAATCTATAGCCTATAAGACCGAAATAATTTTATATTTGATTTTTATTGTTCTTTGTGTTGTTGGATACATATATGCATATATACATTGGTTTCAGATTGTATTGTGTATCTTTTGTTGTTTACATTTTTTGATTCATTGTTCAAGTGTGACTTACTCTTTTTGGTTTCAATTGAAATTGCATTAATGATAAAAATAATATGACTGTATTGCCTTGACGTTTCCAATTGCTGTATAACCATGCTTTAAAGGAATAAAAGACACTCTTATTCTTTATTCTTATTCTTAATGAATCCAGTGATATTCGATAACATCCAAGTGTTTTACCATGAATTTTGTATCGAGTTCAAATTATCAAGTAATTCCAAACAAAAAACTCATTCATGAATGTAAAAGTTTGTACTTTTTTATTAGTTTAGGAAATAACTAATCTATTTATTTATTCAGTAAACAACTGAATCAGTTGAAATTATTATTATTCTACTGTATTGGATTATTATTTTAATGCCTGAATCCAAAGTGTGGCAGAGTGAAGTCAACCAGTAAACAATTTTATTGTCAATCAGCTTTCCTGTTTGGTAAGTGGTTAGTGTGGACATAAGAGCACAAAACCAGAAGAATTCGCAAGACAAGATCAGTCAGTCAGAGGAATACAGTAAAAGAAAGAGATAGTAACAATGTAAAAGAATATACGTGTTTGCGCGTATGTGTGTGTATACACGATGAAACGAAAATTGTTGATGAAAGATAGAGAATAGTGGAGGAGAAGGAATTGATAAGGGAAGAGTGGAAAGAGAGAGAGAGAGTGAGTGAGTGTGTGTGTGAGTGAGTAAGTGCGGGTGAAGGAGAGGCAAATTCCGTTCGTACCAAAGGGAAAGAGGGAAAGAGAAATTTGTTGATGAAGAATAGAGACGAGTAAAAGAGAAAGAGAAGATTGAGAAAGAGTAGAAGAGAGTGAGTGAGAGAGAGAGGGTGTGAGCAAAAGGAAGATAAGTGAGAGGAAAATGCCGTGTGTGGTTGAACAGGTAGAAAAGTGGTGGGGATGAGGTCAAGGAACTTTTCTCATCCTTTCGCGGTTTGCCAGAGAATGTGATGGGAAGTAAGAAGCGAAGGGAAGAAGAAGAATAAGAAGAAGAAGACGAAAGGAAGGAAGTTTTCCAGCGGATAACAAGTTCACCAACAACGGAAAGAACTAGAAAAAATGGAGTAAAAGTCCAGTATTTTTCAACTTATTAAAATTTTCTACAACTTTTTCAAAATTACTTGTAACTAGTACATTCTGATTTCAGAAGACAATAATTATTATTCATTATTTGTTTTGAGAAGACAATTCTTATTCATTATTTGATTTGAGAAGACAATTTTTATTCATTATTTGATTTGAGAAGACAACTATTATTTCATTACAACTTTTCAAGATTTTAAAAATTTAGAATTCACTCACTGTACACTATTTCAACATATTCGCATCATAGTGAGTGAATTCTTATCACAATGGTCATTATATAACTGGTTCAATTTGCTAAGTCACCTAGATTAACAATGCATTTAATCACAGTGGAGTGTTATCACAAATTTCAAAATGTTCAAAGTGGATAAGGATTCATCCACCTGCCACAGCTGCTCCATGTAACACTGTCAGTGTCAGTGAACAACTTATTTGAACATTTTGGTAAAGACTTGTATTATTAGATGAATTATTGTCAATCCAGTGATCCAGTGCAATGTTCTTACTATATAATCATTAGGGATGCCGATGACACTTTTCAATCGTTAAGGTTACTGATTGAATAGGCGACTGCATTCTTTTCCAATTGTCATATTAAAAATACAGCCCGTATTTTAATATTGTTACACCTATGCAGCTACGTTTGCAAGAAGGCCAATTAAATTCAATTTATACATCGCCAAACATTGACAAATAATTTATTGCAATATATTGTACAGTGATGAAAGAGGGTCAGATCAATTCAGATTTGTTTGCTAAAGTGTCAAAACATTTTGTGCAAAGATTTCTATTTATTGTCCTTGTGTTAAAAATGTCCGTGATTTTGTTGCCTGATTTTGATTCAGCTTGAAGTTGTTGAATAGAACAATCCATTTATTCTTCTAAAACATCTAATCCCATACCAACGAAAATGAGAAGCGAGTGACGTGTCTTGTCTGAAGCTTCCAATCTGACTGATAAGCTTTTTTCAGATCTCACAATCTTCTCAAAGAGGAGAATTTCAAGTGGATTTATGAGAGTTGTTCAAAAGACTACAATTAACTTACAGGTTAAAAAAGAAATTTAAATCGTTTCCTCTTCTCAATTTTCATAAATATTTGAAATTACGGTTGTAATCACATTCACTATCAATCACAAATTTCCACTTTAAGAGCTGAAAAGCCACTTAGAATTTGAAAGCTCCAAAATATAAGTAAAATGATTTGAAAAGAGTAAATTTGATTTAAAGAAACTTGAAATAAATAACCATTGCTATAAATGTTATGTTATCAAACGATCTGGGTGTTTCTTTTCAACTATTTCATTTAAAATATTTCTTAAAAAACATAACTAAAAACTGAAAATA
>CM029536.1:13103248-13225748 GCA_017141395.1 Laodelphax striatellus
GGAGGAGGAGGAGGAGGAGGAGGAGGAGGGAAGGAGGAGGAGGAGGAGGAGGAGGAGGGATGAGGGAGGAGGAGGAGGATGAGGTTGAGGAAGAAGGAGAAAAGAGGAAGAAGCAGAAGACGAAGAAAGAAGAAGAAGGAGGAGGAGAAAGGAGGAGAAAGGAGAAGCAGGAAGAAGAAGAAGATGAAGAAGAAGAAGAAGAAGAAGAAGAAGAAGAAGAAGAAGAAAAGAACAAGAAGAAGAACAAGAAGAACAAGAAAAGAAACCACAACAACATAAGAACAGAAGAAGGAGAAAAGGAAATTTTTTTAGAAAAATGAGAAAAGAAGAAGGAGAAAATGACGAAGAAGAGGAAGTAGTACTGTACTAATAGTGGAAGAGCTCTGCTCCTATCCTCGGAGACGGACGGCTATTGAGATTTCAAAATTGGCGTTAATGTCAACGAACCATAAATGCAGATCCTTGAGTTTCAAGGATGAGCTGTAACCATCCGTCTCTCAACTCCACACAGTAGTTCTCCGTGGAGCTATTGTGAAGAAAAATGGTGTTGTTTTTACTCTTTTTTCGCTAGAATTCCAGACAAACCATCTAATATTTTTCTTTTATGTCTTTCATATTGCTTGGTTGGATGTTTATCCAAGCGAAGTACGAGTAGTATACTAGATTTTCGTCTCTACTTTTTCAATTATTATCTGAACTATTAATTATCATTAAATATTTATTATTATTAAGATTACTAACATTTTTCTCTTCTGATGATAGTTTTTCATCTATTACTTTACTTAAAACTTAACTTCATTTAAGAATCCTACAGAGAATCAAATCTCTTCTATCATTCATTGTTGTTTTATTACTTTACTCAATACTCCACTTTTCTCAACAATTCTACAGAGAGTTGGATTTCAACAGCAACACCCCTTTATATAATTATTAGTGATAAGATAATGAAGAAGCTAACAATTTTCTCTTCCCTAATTAATCTTTTTACTGGAAGAATCCATAGAAATTCTATTTTTTTACGTACAATCATTGTCATTTCAATTACAAAGCATCGCTTGCAAACCACATGATCAATTTTCTCGGATATTATTAGAATTCGAATTGGATTATGTATTCATTACGTGATGTACAAAAGGAAGGTCCAACACATTTTGAAATATGTGAATGTATCACCGGTTAGTCAAGACAAGACAAGACGATATTAGTCACGTTTAGTCACAGTAATTACCATAGTTGTTCATGAAGCAACACACACCGATTAGTCATTGCATCGGTGTGTGCTGCTTCATAAGCAACTATGTGAATTACTGTGACTAAACGTGACTAATATTGTCTTGTCTTGTCTTGACTAACCGGTGTACGCCTAGCCTTATAGAATTGACTCTTTGTGTCCTGATAATTCTTGTGAACTTCTTTACTCAATAATTCGAATTTATAGCAATCCTTCTGCAATTTTCCAACACAAAGACAAATAGACAAAAACCGATCATAATGGCAGTATCCTGTGCCTTTGTGCCTCTGCTGGACAGAAATTCTAGAAAGAGAAAAATCAAGGTAGAGAGAGAAAATGAGTGAGGAGTGAGAGACGATGAGGAATGGAGGCGAAGGCGTAGGAGAGAAAATCAAAATAGAGACAGAAATAGCAGAGTAATGAGTGAAGAAGTGAGAGAGGTATGGTAAGGATTGTGAGGGGGGGGGTAAGAGAATATCGTCTCGTCTGTCTGCCAGAGTCTGACAGCGACAGCCGATAGAAGGTTATTGGTTGGGATGAATCTAGATGCGTCACTCTTCACTGTCCCAACAAAGACCGCGAATTCAATGAGATGTGACGGAAAACTGGATGCACTTCTCACGAAGATGCAGCAGCGCTGCTGAATGCACTCAAACCGGTCGCGAAGCCGAGTGCAGTCTGCATTGCAATGCACAAATCAATACACAATGCACATGCACTGGCGTCTTCTAACAGTCACAAACGTTTCTCAGCTTATACCGATGCTCTCGAGAATGTGAGACCAGAGACAATTCTACTTCTTATTCTATTGATAGAATCGATAGAGTTTTACTTCTTATCATAAAATGATATTAATAGATTATCGATAGATAGTACTTCATATAGTATCTATGTATCCTGTATTACACTTCATAATTATATAGTCATACTTCCTATTTATAATTCCACATGAAATTCGAACTCTAAATTTTTAGCTGAAAATTCAATATTTTCTTATATATTTCGTGTTTTTGTGTTGTGCTTGTGTTTTGTGAACGTTTGGACTTTTTATGTATCAAAAAGAACTTTTTCAAAATTTGAAATCATTCTGATAAATGGATAAGTAAAACTTCAATCTCAAGTGGAATTAGGTTGAACACGGCGAGGTGGAACAACCTTCGGGTCTCCCCATCGATAAAAGTCATACGCTAAATAATAAATAATAAATAATTCTGTATCGATAGAATTGTGTGTAGTGAGCTGGTGATACTGATGTCGTGATTACATTTTGCCTAGTTTTCAGGGTTATTTTCAAAATTACCCTCATTTATCTAAAAATTGTACAGTATTTTAAGTGACATTGGTGTATTATGGTGTAATGTATTCTCTCCTATTTCACTTCCCTTGACTAACTGCTAGTTGATTATTACTATTAGCGGAGTTAATCCAAATATTTGGTTAGTCTATGCTATTTGGCTTTGATCGCTGAGGAGACACCTAGGTAGTTTCACTTCGCCGAATAACCAATTAGCACTTGATGGAGAACATGGTGAACCATGTAGGTTATAGTTAGATTTAACTTTTCAGATCACGGAATCCACTTAATTTAAAAAAAAGTTATTTTTGATATCAGAGAGTATAATAGTATACGAGTTCACCCCGTGCAGCGCAAAGCGCTGCTCATTTGAACTTTCTAAAATTCTTAGAGGAATCATCATCCATGAAAACCCGTTGAAGCACTGTTCCAACCGATAGTTGCTATTCTGTCTATCTGCAGCTGACAGCAGCTCAGTCATACCAGAGACAATTAGAATACTTATTTACAAATACAGATACATACAATACAGATATCTAAGAGAATCCCGACTCAATAAATTACTTAAGGTAATTCTAATCGTAATTATGATGCCCCACTATAATAATATGTGTCGGGGTGATCATAATACTCTTCTAAATAAATTACAATGTGCAAACTTTTTTTTTATTCCTATTTTTCTTTCTATAGTGATTAGAACTAGGAACTTATAGTTTCCTATCTTCTCTGGTCATATGAATTTCTACCTTGTACAGATGACCATTATTGTATGATCTTCTATGTGTGATTTCACAAACTAACACTCTAGTGATTTAATAATTCAGTACATTTTATTCATTTTCTCTTATTAAACAGTATTAGGTTGTTTCTCTTTTCTAGTATTATTTTGTATTGGAGGGTTAAGGGCCGACTGCGCGTAACTTCGCCTTCCAACGCAAAAACAAATAAATAATATACGCATTCATTCTATTCTATTCTATCTTTGTCATAATCTGTACATTATAATCTTATGGTCTAACGTATTTATGTAATACTGTACAATGTTTTGTAGTCTAGGTATATGAAGACTTGGCAAAGTGAATTGAAAATAAATCAATCTACGATATTTTCAACTACATAATTTCTCTGCTCCAGAATATTACCCTCCATAATATATTATTTTTGTATCGACTGTAATAACTTCAGGCCAAGATTATGACCGGCCTAACGAACTGGATGCGAGCTAGAAACCTAATCGGCCAAGCATGTTTGCTTGTATGTTATTAGTGGACAGCATTAATCCGCAATCGACAGCAGATACAACTGCAAGCTCGAGAAGACTGGTTTCCCTCCCGGGTCAGGCCAACAGCCCCTGTTCTGGTTCTTTACCCTGGCGTCAGTCGTGTGAACCCCGAATGCTGAAAGTGGTGGAGGAGGAGGTGGAGGAGGAGGAGGAGGAGGAGGAGGAAGAGGAGGAGGAGGAGGAGGAGGAGGAGGAGGAGGAAGAAGAGGAGGAGGAGAAGGAGGAGATGGAAGAGGAGGAGTAGGAGGCGAAGGAGTAAAAAGAGGAAGAAGTCAAAGAGGATGTCCAGACATGACAGTGTTATAGACAGAAGAGAAACAGAGACAAATTCCACAGAACACATAAATAGTAAAAATGTCCAACCGGATGGGACACTTCTCAGAATTACGACTGAATGAAGTCTTGGATTGTAAAAAAGAAAGGCTGGATGTTTCCAGCCTCTAAGAATCAATTTTCATTGGTTGCTATTAGCCAGCAATTACATCCTGTGAACCAATGAAAATGCTGTAGGTACTCACTATTTTTTAAGTAAATATTGTTCGAAGTAAATATTATTGCCGGAAGTACCGTACCTGCACTATGATATGACACTCATCCCCTCCCCGCCTCCCCAATTTTGGCCTCGTCCTACACTCGATTAGGATATTATATTATACACTATACAGGTCTAAGGATTATTTATTATATTTAATTGTTTGCTTTTTCCAATTTAGATAGAAATCCTGCGTATAACTTAGATTTTAACTTCAAATAACTTGATTATTTCGAAGATTTCTTCACGCTACCAAACATTTCAATCAGTGTACCTTTCAAAACATCGAAAAAACATTGAAAAAGATTTCAAGCATTGAATTTGAAAAAGAAACATCGTCCGCTGGAAGAATTGGTAGAATCGCGTCTTTATGAACGCTCCATTTGTTTGAACTGAATTCCAAATGTATAATTCGTGGAACTTCAGACTAAAGATTTCCAGGGTCGGTCACAGTGCACGAAGACCTTCACACTGAATAGAATTGAGGCATCCACAAAAATCTGGTCTAGACCGTGAAAACAAGACAAGAGCAGACAAGGACCCACAAACTTAGTTGAAGGACTCGAATAATTTGATCGATCTTTATTTAGATTGCTTCCTTCTACTCAAAATAATCATGGCGTGACATTAGATTATAGCAAATTTCTCGTTGGAATACTAGAGGAAAGACTAGTTTAAAAAAAATAATATTGCATTTTTTCCGCAAAAAATTATTTTGTAAATGTGATATTCTTCGTTATTTCTCGAAGGATGATGAAACATGACAGTTGATTCAATTGTTTCCTATATATTATTAATTTTGATTATTTATTTCTACAATAGGGAAATGCGTTTTCACAAGGTGTCGAATTATCCAACTGATAAACTGAAAAAAACTTCAATAAATTAATATATTCACGATAACGAATCACGTGCTCTTGTATTTCATCAATTCTAACATGACTTTTACATGGAAATGAGTGTATGATTCTTGAAGAATTATAAGGATCATCGCGTTGAACAAGCAATTTTACAAGAAATGTAGAAATCGTATTCATAATAATGTAATTTCAGAGATATTAAATTTTAGTTTGAAAGTTTGAATTTTCTAATGGGACAATGAGACAATAAAAATCTTTTTCAATTCTGAACTTCAAGGCCTATTTATTAGCCAATTCTGAATACCTCGACTTGATCAGGATAATGTTTAGTATTCAGGGAAAACTAGTTGAATTGCTTTTGAATTTCGCTAATCTTTCTTCATTGAGAGGTGAAATCTCTATGGTGGTTAATCGACTAGCTGAGCTATCATAGTTTATTTTCGAGATAAGAAGGTACTAGAGTCAACTCAAAGGAAAGCCTGTACAAAACTGTACAACAGTCGAATTCAACCTAAACGTTTCGTGAATTGTTGAGATTGCAGATGTCTGGAATGAACGGTCAATAATTATTCTTTCAAGCTACTCACGATTTTCTGTCTAGTATGTACTTCTATATTGTGGGAGGTTTTCGTGACTGAGAGGTGAAAAAGTGGAAAAAGAAGACAGCGCTTAAAAGATGAAAGCAGGGGTGCCATTTGAGGGGGGGGGGGGCAGGGGAGCCTAGCCCCCCCCCCAAAGATCGGATAAATAATTTGAAATAGCGGGCCTATCAATAATAGTATTAAGACTTTAGCTAGACAAAATAAAGCTTGAAATAACATTTTTAAACGTAATATTTCGTAGCGTTATATACCCCCATACCCACTGGTGTTTGCCCCCTAACAGTTTGGTGAAATGGCGCTACTGGACGAAAGAAAGAATGAAAGATGCCGTGTTTTTTAACTGTCAATACCATAGCAAGACACAGATTTAGCAGCTAGTTTGATAAATAAAAATACCAATCATGACTCTAACAGTAATGATATTGAGTAGTTGATATTGTGGTATTTAACCATATGAAATAAGAAGACTCGAAGTTGTCATAGCCACAAATTTATAATATACAGAAGTTCAGAAGTTCATAATATTCAGAAGTTTTCATTTCAGTTGTCACTTATCAGACATGTCTTGTTGAGGGTTTTGCTACAATAATGTATAGGCTACATCAAGATTTTACTATAATTTCCATTTGAGAATGCACGCTCTCGTCAACATGACGCCAGGACTTGTAACCACACAATTTAGAGCAATAAAACTGGAAGATTTTATATGGTACCAAGCTCTAGTACTTTCCATGAAAGCCTCTTGTAGAATAAGGCTACAAACAAGCAGAGCTAGGAATGCGAACTAGATTGCTAGGGTACCTACAATCACTGTACACGTAGAGACTACGGGCCGAGGATCAGGATAGGAAAACGACGAGAAACCAGACCAGAAACAAGAAATAAAAGGAAACGCCAGTAAAACAAAAAGTGGTAGTAATAGTGGCCAGTAGTTGTAGAACGAGAGGAAAGGAAAGGAAATGTGGAGACCATCCTTCTACCATCACTTGTCTTTCTCATATCCTTTCTCGCTTATATTAATCCTCTCGAATCCTTAATGGTGCAGAGATGCTGGACTGCATTCCTATTACAGAATAGACCAGTCTAGCCAGTCTATGACTTAGGTTCAACCACTTATTAAGAGGATGCACGCACCCCCTTCACCGGCACGGGCCCACGATAGGGGTTGAACAGAGACAGCCTATGTGTGCATGCATTAGGAAGAACAAATATTTATACAGTTCTAATTTTTTTTAGTGTCCAGGCTCCAGACACCCTTTCAGCCCACGCCACTCTCTGATGCCTCAGTGTTATCACCTACGGTCATTATTTTTCATGCTTCTTTTAAGCACTGCTCATTAGTCAGAAACATTGACTTTCGATCAGAACAACAGAGAACAAGAATATTCAAAAGGCAGCACAATAGTTTTGTTTTCAATATTGGTTTTGATCAAATTCAGAATAAATAGGAAATTTTTGGATTCAAATAAAATAGTTACTATTAGGCTAGGCGTACACCGGTTAGTCAAGACAAGACAAGACGATATTAGTCACGTTTAGTCATAATAATTCACATAGCTGCTTATGAAGTAGCACACATCGATGTAATGACTAATCTGTGTGTGTTGCTTCATAAGCAACTATGTGAAGTACTGTGACTAAACGTGACTAATCTCGTCTTGTCTTGTCTTGACTAACTGGTGTACGCCTAGCCTTACTTGTAGTGAATAAAATAACCTAGCCTTACTTCCTTCCCATAACCTCAGTCTAGTTCACCTGTTTGTACACGTGTTCTGAAGATGCGGCACAGCACCGCGAAATGTACATAAACACATTATTTGTGAGTATCTTGCTTTTTAAATCAATTTAGTGTTTATAATTTACTCAAGTGAGAAAAGAATGGATCCACAACAACTGAATAAAATAGTCATAACTGGTTTACATGCGCTCAGGCTAAGACCACGGTTACATTGAGTGCAAGTTGGAAGTGATAGGAGAGTATCCTATATTTGTGAGAGTAAAATAAAGAAAAAGAAAGATTTTTTACAAATTTAACAATATCTATGAGACTTATCTATAACAGTACTTCAGAATGATTACACTGCATGGGTGTACTCGGATCCATCAAGCACATCCATGGAGTGTAACCAGATTAGAGTTTTCATAAATAATATTGTTTCACTTAAACTAACTTGTAGTTGTAATGGCTGGTTTTAACGATTCTAGTAGACGTTCTGGTTACTGGAGGCAGGTTACTGGTTTATAGGTAAGTAGATAGGCTTCTGGTCACCTGCCTCCAGTAAGTAGAACGTCTACTAGAATCGTGAAACCCACCCATTAGTAGGCACCTAGCACGAGATAACACATAACAAATATTATTTATTATTATGAGCTTATGCCAACTGAGTTATTAGTTGACTGATTATAGTATTATTATTTATAGATATTATATTGGGAAATAGGTGTTATGATACACCTATTCATACATTTTCTTTGATCATCCAATATCTTCATACATTATATAATTGGCAGAAGATGAAACGAACAGAATCGTGAATATTCAAAGAAATACAGTAAAAAAGTTCAAAAAACTCTAAAAGATCATGCGTTTTCTAAAAAGTAATTGTGTTTCTAATGTAAGAGATGTTTTTGGCATCCCGCATTTTTTCCACCTTCAAGGTCTTCCATTGTTCTCGTCCAAATTACGTTTAACGCAAGAATTGCCACCACTAATCTCCATCGAAATCATAGTAATTGTCTCCAAAGGAATTTCCTAATAGTTACATTCCCATCATACTGCTGCCGACCCAACCATGAAATTTGAGCCATATCGCTTTTCAATAATAGCAGGTAATATTCTAAATATATTTTGGAGCCATCTTCCAATTTGTTTACTATAAAACCATTAATTTTGAGAGACTTTTGAATGGAAAAGTAATTCTAATGAATGTTCTAAGCTAATACAAAGTTCATTGAACCTTCTACCTGGTTACTCAGATTGGCGATTTCACCTTTTGTTGTATGAGTGACAAAACTATTCCCACCAACTATCCCAAGTTATTAATAACATCGGAGAGAATCCATTCCTATTCATTGAAAAGTTGAATGGCCGGTCATAGCTGTAAACCACCAAGGAAAATTTCACTGGTATTTCCAAGAGTTTATATAAATTTAGATTTCATTCTTAGCTCGTACAATGACTACTGCTACTGTTATACTCATACAGACACAAGATAGATTAATATCTATTTTAGTTGAATAAGTGATTTCTTTTAAAATATTCTGCAACGTAGTAGAATTACTATAGATTCATCAAATTATGAACAATTTTTAAGAATACTTTACTATAAGAACGAAATTTTCTCAATAGATGAGGAATAAGATGTTGAATTTGATGGAGCTTAGGAAGTTTTTTAATAACGCAAATAAGTATTTTAATAACTGAGATTATTGATGAACTTAAATTCAATTTATTATTATGAATTTTACTTATTTTTATACATACATTTCATGTATCACGTTGATTAGATATTGCTCAGTTTTATAGGCAAGAAAGCAAGTAAAATCAAAAGATCATCAAAGCATATCCCATCCCCCAGTGATGGAAAAGAGAGTCTTAAAATATTATTGAACATTTTGGAAACTTTTTCATCACGTGTGATTGAGAAATATTGAAAATCATTTCAGAGGAATAATATAGAATGAATCAAATATAATTAGCATAGAAACTTGCACATTGATCATTGATGAGAACGTTATGGAATATCTTAACATCTCTGAAAAGGATTAAATATTTTAGGAAAATTACTTCTTAATACCTTCCTTATGTTATTGATAATTTGCAATGCTCTAAGTTCTCAAAAGCTTTCTACTTAGTAGGTTAGTTCCTACTGACACCAGTATTTCCAGCCTCCTTCCAACACTTCGTTTTGGAGAAGTTATAATGCGTTTTATTCAATTGTGAAGCGTGCCAGTACAAGAGAGGCGTATCGGTACAGAGTGAACTTTGATTTTCAACTAAGATTAGAGTTCTTCGACCCAAGTGCATTTTTGAATTCTTTGTAGAGTAAAAAAGGGTATCTCTCATTAATTTGTCTAGTTCTCTTTCACACAGGTAGACGTAGGAACAAAGAACGTGTGAAAATGTTGAACGAACAATAATTAACAGAGAAAATAAATAGCAGAAAAGAAGTAGCTATTGAAATTCTGTTCCCAACAATTCCTGTTAACAGTAATAAGCTAAATTGGCGATGATTAGAAACAAGCATGAGCAACAAAGAATCTGAGACATTTGTTTAGGTGTTTCCAACAATTTTTCACATGCTAATGTAATCAATATTAATTGAGATAATTATTTCTAAATTTGATGGAAATGAAAGATGTAAATTGATATGAGCTAATGATGGAGTATCATTTGTTAACAACCTACAGAAGGGAAGAATGACAGGAGATTATTATTGGTGGATATTGGTGAATTTTGTAGTGTTAATTAGTATTAGGACTGTAGTAGTATTGTAAGAACATTTATAGTAGTGTAGTATTAGTTTTATTTTATTGTCAACAAAAAATTCATAGGTACTTATTAAAATACAAAGTTATGAATCTAGTTTTTTTCCTAGATGAATCTAGTTTTTTTCTTAATATTTATTTCTATTGTTATATAACTTTCATTCCTGTCAGTTTACTCTGCAGTGTTATTTTTCCTATTTTTCTCTTAATTTTCAATTTTGATTTTCTTTTTCTTATTTTTTTCAAATTTTATATGTAGCCTAATTTATCTAGTAGACTATTCAATTTACAATTGCTAGGAAGGTTACACTTAGTGGAGGGTTAAGTGTAAGAGAGGGCCGGCTGCGCCCTAACTTCGCTCTCCCAGGGAAAATAAAGACTAATAATATATTAATGAATATATATTAAATTATCGATACAACAATATTCAGTACAATATCTTCTTTTGTTGATGATTACAATACTGGGATAAATATATTACAAATATTGGCAATATTGGTAACCATCAGGTTTTGTAGTTTATTTTTTGAGTTCTACACTTGAACATTAATCCACCTGATAATGGAGTCCATTGTAACACTCATAAAATAATATAAAAGTTAGTCGTTCATCTGTTCTAACAATATCATATTTATTATAGGCCTATTCACGACTTCTTATATACTGTCTTCAATCCCTAATATATTATTGAACCTTATAAAGATTTCCCTTAATTAGCTTTTTTTATTTTTGCCTTATAAATCATATCTTCTTAACTCGTTAATTGAATTAGTTCCTCTTATAGCGATGTATTCTTTTGTTTTTCATCTTGTTATTCACTTATCATTAAAATAAAGAATTAAATAAATAATACTGGATTTTCTTTTAATATGAATTAATATAACATTAATAAATAATTGAAAAATAAATAAATGATAATCATCGTTATCTCTACTTCAATGTTAAATTCTTGAAAATTCTTAGTTTATTATTTTAGTAATTATAGTAATAATAATTAGTTTAATATAGTAATAATAAGTTATAATATAGCAATAATTTTGAGTGTATTATTATTAGTTTCTTCAGATTACTCAAAATTTTTAGTTTCACGAATTCTCAGATATACAAAACTTAGAACCCAAATAGAATCAGATATTGAGTGAACACGTCTTCCATCTCTACAGCATCAGTAACAAGAAAGCGTAGAGTATAATAATTGTGAATTTCAGCCTGTGCCAAGGACAGGTTTGCTATCCTTGAACTTGACTTGATTAAGAAGCGAGTTTGCTGGCCAAGCCAAGTTCAAGATAAAGCCAGAGCCAAGCGCGGAGGTCAAGCATTGCCACCGCGCGGATCAGATAACATTGCATGATGGAGACCTTCCTTCACACTCCCATTTATTATTACCAGATGAGCCAACAAGTATATTACTTTGTGTAAGCATATTATGTACTAAAGTGGAAGCCCGGTTTTATGAACCTGAAGACACCGAGAAAAAAATTCGTTTTATTGAGGCAAAGACAATTTTTTTTGAAGAAAGAAAGATTTATTGCCAAATCAAAAACAAACAATAATTAACAAACATTGAAATGAAATACTGTTTCATGAATTCACAGTAAATTTTATAGTTTACAGTATAGATATTATAAATTTTAAACTATAATAATATAAACTATAAATTTTATAGTTTTATAGTATAGAGACAGCGCCTACCACTCCCGTTGTATCGGTGACCGGCTCCTCTAAATACAAAAATTTATGAGCTTCAAAATCGCTTCCCTGTGGTTCGGATGCCGCCCAAAGCTGTAGGTCCATTCATATCTCATCATCATCCTTCCATTACCCACGCACAAGCTTAGAGCTTATGTGGGCATCATCCCTAGCAAAAAAAGTATAATTTAAAGTAAAATTGTTTATAATTAATATAACGAAGTTTGTGCGCTGACAACGAGTAAATTTTATCTATGGTAAAATTATCTACTTCTAGAATTATCCACTATCTACTCAGAATTATCTAACTAAGTAGTATAATATTGTCTTTGTGTCTAATCCAGGTATTTGTGAAAACGGGGTTGCAATATAGGCTTTACTACATTGAGTGTTTTTTACGCTTCAGAGAGATTTGAAATAAATACGTTAAATGGGAGTATTCGTAAATTCAAACATGGTTCGATGAAATGATAGGCCAAAGTTTCGCCGTTCGTTTGTTCATGGCTCGATCGATTTTGAAGGGTTTCATCAGAGATAATCCAAATGACCATGACCAAATCTGAAAAGATTTTTTTAGCGATCTGAAAAGATTATTTTGGTTACATGGTTAGTCTATCTGGTTTCATCAAAAACAACTCTCTTGCCATAAGATAGACTAGACTTAGGAAATAGAATTATTGTCTTTGGTTTCATTTCATCCACTAAATACAGATACACAATCATGAAGTTTTATTCGGCATATTTATACAAGACAACGATTGGCTTCGTGGTTGTGCCGGTGTCTAATCGCAAGATTAGATAAGAGACTTGCACCTGGTAACTTACTCCCCCTTGGATGACCACTTTCAATTGAGGCCTTTTTTCGCTGAATGGCAATCATTCATGAGAATCAAAATCGCTTCTCTGTTATTCGGAACCCACTTAAAGCTGTAGGTCCATTCATCTCTCGTCAACATCCTTCCCATTACCCACGCACATGCTAAAATCTTATGTGGGCATCAACGTAGCAAAAAAAGAAAATATATGACAATATATCTTTAAAAAACAAACCAAAAATTTTCCCCCAAAAAATTGAATTATTTAGGCTTTAAAAGCAGTTTATTTCAACACATACTCAACCTTCAAAGTGGAAAATTATTCACATACGAATACGAATTTCAAAAATATAAGAATATTATTGTAATAGTATATTAAGTAATGTAATATTATATTTATTTGAATATATTTAGCGGAGGGGGGGGGCTGCTTTGGCCCCATTGGAAGATTGGAAGTGGAACTCTTCTGTAGCTACACTACAACACTGTTTCAAGGCATTGCCTTCAAAAGCAATCCTGGTGCTTATCCTGACAGATTTATGCCCGGTTTTTCAGTCGCTCAATAGACAGTTTATGGATCCAATAGCACTATTGAATCAATAACCATGTGTTTTCAAATGCAGAAATTATTGATTCAATAGGTTTATTGAACGACTGAAAAACCGGGCATTATACTTGTAATATCTGTCACAAACTGCTAGAACTAAAACAAAGACTTGACTATTCTTCACTAAAGATAGAACAGTTTTGTACCTGATGTAGGATGTTATTAGAATCCTTTAATCTGTATTCTGGATTCGCTTAAGACGGGGTCGGAGGTGAAATGACCAAAGTTAGCACACTGCATTAAAATTAAATCAATAAATTAAATTAAAAAATTAAAAATTAATTATTGTTTTATTTTTTTCTGGAGTTATAATATCTAGTTAAGAAATAAGAAACAACCCATACGATGCGAATTTATCCAAAGAATTATTTAAAATTTGTTTCAAACTCGTAACTAGAAAATTCCGCAAGTAATCGCCAAAAAACCTAAAATTACATATTTGTTATTAGTTTAAAAGGCTGCAGTTCAGAAACTATGGTAGCTACGTGATTGCAGCATGTTTTATTAGATTTATCTGATGGTCTCCTATAATTTCTGGTCATTTTTGAACCTTTGAACACTGTGGGAATTGTGGGAAAATTATAATTACTGTGTATCCCAAGCACCGAACGTTTGAAATAATATTGCCACTATCGTCCAAAACAGCTTCTATTACCATCTAGCGGCAAAATTTGGAACTCCGTCTCCAAATTCATCATCAACAGTACACAATTCGAGTACAGTCTCTGCCATCTAGCGGCAAAGTATGGAACCACGTTTTCAAATATATATGACAAGCTCGATAATATAGTGATATATGGATTCGCTTAAAAATGACCAAATTCAGCACACTGTACCTAAAAATTTTGAAACTTCGAAATAACGGAATACAAATCACGGACATGAAACTACGTAAAAAGTTAGGATAGGAACATCTGATGAACCATGGGCCGCAAATGTACCGTTATTGAGTGAAAAATCGCCAAAGATGCAAAAAATGACTTCTTTAACATTTTTTTCTGACGTTGTCAGATGGTTTCAAGGTTTTGTTTTAGTCCTTTATGACGCAGATTAACAAGGCGCAACTTTTGAGCCAGATATCACAAGTGTAGCTTAAATAGTTTTTGAGATATGCTAAAAAAACCGAAAAACGCGTCTGAAAATTCATGATTTTCCTTGAATTTTTACTTAGTATGGAAAAACTAGCATGGATAACCACTTGAAAATATTTTTATTCGATTCTCCATTCCATTTGCATGGTTTGATAACATTTTCAGATTATGAAACTCTCAATTCGCTTCAGAATGATCGAAATACAAAAAGTGTTCATGATCATGGAAAAATGGATTTTCAATTTTCCTGAATTCTGTAGGGGTAGAAGAGGTTTCAAAAAATATCAATCACATGTGAAACAGGTCATGAAATTAAGCGAGGCTAGTTCCGAAGTTTCATCTATCTAGGTCATTGAAACAAAAAATATAAACCAAAAGTTTTTTTCAACTTTCATAAATCGCGATGACCTTGGGGGAAAATATTCTTCATTGAATTCTAGGATAGGAACATCTGATAAACCCATACCCGGAAACCCTTCGTTACTGAGATACACGCCGCCAAAGATGAGAAAATTAATTATTGTTTTATTTTTTTCTGGAGTTATAATATCTAGTTAAGAAGTAAGAAACAACCTATATGATGCGAATTTATCCAAAGAATTATTTAAAATTTGTTTCAAGCTCGTAACTCGAAAATTCCGCAAGTAATCTCCAAAAAACTTGAAATTACATAATTTTTTTGAGTTTTAAAGGCTGCAGTTCAGTAGCTACGTGATTGCAGCATGTTTCATTAGATTTATCTGATGGTTCATTATAATTTCTAGACATTTTTAAACCTTCGAACACTGTGGGAATTGTAGGAAAATTATTATTATGTATCCAAAGCACCGAACGTTTGAAATTGCCATTAGCGGCCGAAACAACCTTTGCCATCTAGCGGCAAAATATGGAACTATTCTACAAATTCGTTGTCAAATATATGACAAGCTCGTTATAGTAATATAATATATGCGGTATATGGATTCGCTTAAAAATGACCAAAGTTAGCACACTGCACCTAAAAATTTTGAAACTTCGAAATAACGGAATACAAATCACGGACATGATTATACGTAAAAAATAAGGATAGGAACATCTGATGAACCATGGTCCACAAATGCACCGTTTATTGAGTAAAAAATCGCCAAAGATGTCAATTGCATTTGGCAGGTCTAAAAAAACCGTGTACCTAGTGTTTCTAAGTGGGGTGCGCAATTTCAATCAATTCCTCAATCACGTAGAACAGACAACGTTTGAAAAAATATTTGTTATGCTTGAATTTGCTGTTTCATATACAATCAATGTTATTTGATCGATTTTGAAAGGGCAGTTCTGCGGTTTGGGTGTGGGAGGGAGGGTTGGGGTGGTTGCTTAATAAGGTGTGGAGAGGCGGAAGGTGGGGGGGGGGGGGTTGAGGTTGAAGAAGTTGTGGTTTCCCAAGAAGGAAAGCGAAATATAATGAACGAGGAAAACCGAGACCAAGAAAAATGGGTGGGTGATCGGTGGAGGGGTGGTGGGGAGAGGGGTGGAGGGGGAAAGTTGTAGAGGATGAGGAAGAGTGCTGACTGCGCAAGTTTACTGGATGTGATATTCCGTCGCCAAAATCTTCTCATCAAACGCTCAAACGCCGTAACGCTGTCGACCGCGCTACTACTCACCGACGAACTTCTCGTCGACTATTGTTTTTTTCCTTATTCTGTGTCGCGGTCTCAAAGCCAGAGCGTCGTCTCCCCACTTTGACGTAGTCCTCATCTTTTCCGGAAAAGAGCTCAAAGTGTTATGGAGGACTTTTTCGCGACGATAGCCGTAACCTGAACAGGTGAGTGTCGGAGAAAACTTTGCCAGAACAGTCCAAAAAAGGTGTGCTGCTTTTGAAGTTGGCGGGGGCTTGCAATTCATTTCCATGTTATGAAAGATGTTGTTTCAAGGTTGAGTGTACCTTTTTCTCTGGAACTACAACTATAATGCCTCATAGACTTCAATATTCATCAAAATACGTCAGATTATACACTAATTTCAATGATTCTTCAAGTAATACACAGACGTTTTTCTTTCCTGTCAAGCATTCTCTTTTCCATTAACTATACTCCAATTTATCTTCTAGGAAAACTTCTATCAGATATAAGGCATTAACTGTAATTATTTATAAATTATATAATAATTATTTTGTATTCATTGGTAAGTTGTATTATTCCCATTCAGAACTATTTTCGGTGCTCGGATTTCCAATTTGATACACTACACAAGTAGCTTACAGTAAGTTCTTATAATTATTCGGCTTTCTAATACGCTGAAATCACAAACATTTCATTTTTATAGTGTCGTATTATTCTTCAGGGATTGTATGATGTAGAATAAAAGAGTAAATGAGAGAACAGATAAATGCCAAAGGATTTTTCTTTTGTATTAGTTGGAAAAGAGAATAAATTAAACAATCAACTAGACTCTAGAGGTTTCTATGCATCTCAGTTCAGAAAAACAAAAGATAAAAGCAGCAAGAAACGATATTACAATTAAAATTTCAAAAATCATTATTTTTAATACTAATTTGGATGAAGTTTTGCTCTTGTAGGAAATAGGAAAATTCCTACAGGTATTATTCTTCAGGGATTGTATGATGTAGAATAAAAGAGTAAATGAGAGAACAGATAAATGCCAAAGGATTTTTCTTTTGTATTAGTATAAAAAATAAACAATATCACAAGAGGCCCTCCTGGAAAAGAGAATAAATTAAACAATCAACTAGACTCTAGAGGTTTCTATGCATCTCAGTTCAGAAAAACAAAAGATAAAAGCAGCAAGAAACGATATTACAATTGAAATTTCGAAAATCATTATTTTTAATACTAATTTGGATGAAGTTTTGCTCTTGTAGGAAATAGGAAAATCATCAAAGTGAAAAAACAATAATCAAAAATGTACAGTGATAGTGATTCGGGAAATCAAACTTATATGAATAATGTAACAGTGTTGGACGACCCACACAACCTATAAGTTAACCATATTTCCCAAAACATTGGGAAATGAAATAATAACACAATATATATTGTCTTTTTCTAATAAGGTAGTTTTATTAATACCAAAACTTAAGTTTAATAAATTTAGTATTAAATCTAAGTAGAAAAAGACAAGATATTGTCTTATTATTTCATTATGAAACAATTATTCTACAACATTTCTGAAAGCAGTGTACAACTGTACATTGGGGAATATTGGGTAATTCGTTGAAGCGAAACAGAAAATCCATAAGCAGAATATTATTGATTGTAAGCGTGTTATAAGCCAACATTGATGTTCGAGATGGGAAAGTAACTCATAGAGTTTGATGAGAAAATTATCATTATTTCTTCAAATCAATAAATCGGATAGGAACAGTTCGCCTTTTTTTGATTGATGAATCCCACGCGAGAGAACTATCAACTATGTATGGATTGATGGTGCTTTTATGATTGATAGTAGCCTACACAGAAATGAGTTTACATCATGAAACATTACAATCTGCATTATCAAGTAGCAGATTCGATTGCTTGCTTGATGGCCTACAATTCAAATGTCTGATTTAGTAATTCATAGATTTCCTTTTTACTTGGTCGATTTCATAACAAGGTTTCATAACAAGGTTTAGGGGTTTTTAATCCACCAATAATATAATATGATTGATTGAAAAACTATGATTGATTGATCAACAATGACTCAACACCAGCTTTATTAGTGAATAAGGTTTGAGTCAGCCAAAAACTAGTAATTGTTTCTCCAATATTAAACCCTTTTCTTGAGTATTTTCATCTATTATCAGAGCAGAAAACATGATATTCTCTGAAATCCTCTGAAGTAGGCGCATTGGTGATTGTCACTCATTGATTGCCAAAATAGTTGGATTTTTCACAATTTGTATAAGTAATGAAGCGGACTATTTAATTCGAAAAAAATTAATCAATGAAAACAATTATTGATGCATTGGTAATTGGTTTGATTAAAATCTATATTCAGAAGCTTCAATCTTATTATTATTCAAACTCAGAACTTTTTTGACATTGCATTCATTAACTTATGAAATCAGAAAAAACAATCTGTTAGAGAAATTATTAAATTTTAATTGATTGGAGTATCAGCGTTGTGGTAGAACAATTATAAAGTTTACAAAAATAAATTTGTCATTTACTAAAATAAATTTTTCAGCTTCCATCCTTCATCTGACTGTATGTGTAGTGTGTGACTTGACTACATTAGTTCACATTATACTCAACAAACACGTATAATTTCATTGTTTTAGATAGCATCAAGCTTTTGAAGTTCGATATTACTATACAGTATTATAATAGTCTAATAATTATTTAGTTCAGAATCAGGTTCCGTTTACAATTCACTGACGTGCTCTATCAGGAATAAATTAATAATACTTATTCTAACTAACGAATAGTATTTTCTGGGTTGAATTTTGAATATTAAATTTACAGATAGCCTCAAGTTTTTAAAGTTTGAGATTACTATTACATGTATCACAATTTACAACTATTTGAACTAAGCCCAACTATTTCATTTGATATGTGACAAAGTGAACAAGATTGAAGATTGATGTGAATATTGGACAGAAAGATGATAATAACTTGGTTATGAAGATGAAGTTGAAGTGGGAGAAGTGAAGTTTGTGTGGGTTGAAGCGTTATTCAGGGAGACAGCATATATAGAGGGTGATCCATCAATCACTGAAAGCTGCTCTGCTATGAGTGCCTCATGGCATCAAATTTTCAACTTGCGACAACGTGTCAACGTGAGGCGCCATATCTGCCTCACCTCACCTTACCTCATGCGCTCTTGTCTCAGAAGCCATTTTGCGTTGAGGCCTCACACAGGCTACTTGAACTCTACTTGATATTTGAGAGTGATTGGGTGATTGATAACACCTCACTCACATGGAGGCATAGGTGTGACAAAATTGGACCTGTCCTTGAACTTGAGAGACAGAATAACACTGTCAAATGAATGCTTGTGATAACATAAATTTGTGTATGGGATTCCGATGTTTAGGAGGACACGCCAAGCCCACGTTGGCTGCTCAAATAGCAGTCGTGAAATGATTCATCTCTTATCTTATTGTCAGTCTTCCCTTTACTCAAGCACAAGTATTGGGCTCACCCTTGGAAAAAAATATAAAATGGGATGAAAATGAATAAAAAACAGAAGATTTGGTAAGAATGTGATTTGTAGATTGGAAGTCCTATTTTCCAACAATGTGATGTTATAAGTTGTAACTCCTATGAGAAGGAGTGTATAAATCCTGCTGTATAATTGCAATAACATGACATTTTGTATACTGTTAATTTTTCCTTACCACCTACCGTATTATTAATTAAATCTCCTCTACGGATTATACTACTTTTCTACTACTTCTCTTCTTCTACTGATCATTTATTCATTGAATGAATTCTTCGTTTGAAGTTCTCCAATTCAAAATGAGATGTAACTCTTCAATGAATCCAATTTAATTTTTAAGAGAGCATGCAGACACAGAACTACCAAACTAATATGAATAGTATAATTCACAAACAAATCTCTTAATTATTTCTGATTAGATGCAAGCTGCTTGATATTTCTTTATAAAAGGAGAAATATTATAAAATGAGCTTCCCTTCCAAGTGGGCGAGCTTGGATAATGAAAAAGCAATATCAGCTTAGTCATTTTTGAAGTTGCTTTAGAAAAATAATATTTCAGCTTGAAGGTAAGCTTGAATAATTAAAAGTTCAAGTATTACTGAAACTAATTGAAATTATATTGAATGGGAAAATAATTGAAAATGTTCGTACAGGCTAGGAATTTATGATAGAAATACCTCGATGAGGAGATATTTTCCATAGTAAGGGCTTATTACTGGAAGTAGTGAACCCTTCTTATATAAATAGAGACTAAAGTGACTGTAGGTGTGAGTATTATAATATTATTATACATTATATAGTCTCTGTGGCGACTGAAGTTTTCTGTTAATTGTCGTAATCAGTAACCATATCTGATGAAAAATAATAATAATAAGAAACAATATTCTCAAACTAATAGCATGATAAGTTATATACGGTAGTCATCATTATGGTTTCAATTCATTTTGCATTTTCTTCCTTCAATAATGAGTGTACTATCATTTCAATGAACAAAGATATGAATAATATTGTATGATAGGCTTTAGAGCAGGCCATGGCTTGATTCAAGTCTCTGGCTTAAAAACATTTATTATAAAATCTTTAATTTTAAATCAATTTGATATTATGATCCTTCTATTTTTCTATGTACATCATTGAATGAGTATAATTATATTTTATTATATTATTATTTGATAAATATATTATTTATTTTATTTAACTAGGGCTGTCATTGTTATTGAAAATATTTAGGTAAAGGTAACAAGAATTGAATCCCATTCACTCCCTCATAACACAAACTGAGTAGTACAATTATTGAAAAATGACATAGCCTTCATTATAAAATTCAAATTGAAGCCGAGAAAGTAGGTCCATGTGACTATGAGATGTAGCTTATGTTGATCATATCAAAACTGTCCACATAATTCAATCCTCACACGTAGCAAGTAGCCTAGGTACTTGACAGTTGTAAGTGTAGTACCTTTGGATGGTGGATAAAAAGAAAGCTTTGTGTAGAGTGGAGAAAGGAATACCACAGACATTCTGTTTCAGAGATGTAAATTGGAAAGCACATACAAGAGAGCCGGAAAAATCAAAACGCGCCAGTCACCAATTAGAATGATAAATGGGGCAGGAACTACCAGGCACTGCTCCCACCAGGTGCTGCTTCTACCAGGCGGATTAAGAGGTTAGCAGTTGGCAGACCTGACTGCGTTTTAATTCAGGACTTAATTCGATGGCATTAATCTGCTCTGACCGTTGGACAGCACCTAACCTAACCTGCACTCGATTTATGCGACCGCAGCGTTGGTCAAACGATTCTGTTTTATCATCTCGGCTACCTAACTGGTGCTTAGCAAGCTTTCATTTGTGCGTTTCTGTGGGAGGAACGTGACGAGGGAGTTTTCAGATTGTATTACCTCTTGACCTTATCTTCACATATTTATTCAAAATAACCTTACTTGGGGGGTGTATAAGATTTTATATCTCAATTTTTTGAGATACTGTATTACGTTTTTAAGAATTGGCAATAGACCTGTAAAATACTATTTGTCAAGTTATTAAAATATTAATAATAATTCTATCTGAACCGCTTGCACAAAAGAGGATAAAAGTTAATCTCTGATTAATTATAAGAATTATTGACATTGTTAATTGAGTCAATTTTAAAACAGAAGAAGTTTCGGGCGTTTTCTTTCCTTGATATTCTATTCTTTCTACCAAGGGTAGAATAGACAAATAAATGACTTAATTAATAAATAAAGATAAAGTTCAACATACTTATGTGCAACTGGTTCTCCAACTTGGTATAAAGTGATATAAACTGAGTCTTATGATTATCAGAATCCGTTAGGTTTTAGGAATTGATAGCAGACGACATCAAAGGTAAAAAAACAACAAAAAACTACTTTACACCTACAATAACCAACCCTCTACAATGTTAAAATTCAGGACTTGCAAGCTCAATGAACAGAACCAATTCACTTACTATGAGATCAACACTTTGTGTGGATCAGAGTCTTATAGGACATAGGAATTTAGGAGTGAAGTACCACTGTCATGAGGAGAGGCTTTGATGGTTTTCAAGCCAAATTCGAAGCAATCAGTGAAGAGCCTACTGGGTGCTTGAGTCACGTGACTGCAGGTTGCAGCCTTTTGTCGCTTTGCCATCATTGCCATTGCACAGAAAAGGCGGCGTTCCATGGAAGGCTGAATTATTCAGGTTTTGCGCTGATCTTTGAATGGAGCCGCATTTACAGATTCCGATCAGGTTCGCTCAGCTGAGCACTTTTCGCGCTTCAAAGAGTGCTGCACGTCTGGAGAAAGATCAAGTAGGAGAGGAAAGAGGATAGAAATATGAAAAGAGAAGGAGAAGTAGGCGAAAATGGATAGAAAAAAAGGAGAAGAAGTTGTAGAAAAGGAGAGCAGGTGAGGAAGATTGAGATGAGGTAGAAAAGGAAGGAGAAACGAATCATGAAAGGAAGGTGCATGAAAGGAAGAGGATGGAGAAAGATGAAGATGGCGAAGAAAAGGATGGAAAACGGATCAGTAGGTGCAGGTAAGGAGATTAGGAGGAGGAAGATCAAGATCGGGAAGAAGAAGAGGAAAAAGAAGAAGAACA
This sequence comes from Laodelphax striatellus, assembly GCA_017141395.1. Taxonomy (NCBI): domain Eukaryota; kingdom Metazoa; phylum Arthropoda; class Insecta; order Hemiptera; family Delphacidae; genus Laodelphax; species Laodelphax striatellus. The sequence goes on from CM029536.1 coordinate 13,125,973, forward strand.
ACAACAACAAGTAGAAGAAGAAGAAGAACAAAAACAAGTAGTAGAAGAAGAAGAAGAAGAAGAAGAAGAAGAAGAAGAAGAAGAAGAAGAAGGAAGAAGAAGAAGAAGAAGAAGAAGAAGAAGAAGAAGAAGAAGAAGAAGAAGAAGAAGAAGAAGAAGAAGAAGAAGAAGAAGAAGAAGAAGAAGAAGAAGAAAAAACAAGTAGAAGAAGAAGAAGAAGAAGAAGAAGAAGAAGAAGAAGAAAAGAAGAAGAAGAAGAAGAAGAAGAAGAAGAAGAAGAAGAAGAAGAGAAGAAGAAGAAGAAGAAGAAGAAGAAGAAGAAGAAGAAGAAGAAGAGGAAGAGGAAGAAGAAGAAGAAGAAGAGGAGGAAAAAAGGAATAGACAAGTTGATAGAAAAATGATGAAAAAAGAAGAAGAAGGCGTTGGAGAGGAAATAAGGAGGAGAAAGGTCGAAGTTACAAAGAAAAAAGGATCAGTAGGTGCAGAAAAGGGAATCAGGGGGAGAGAGATCAAGATGACGAAGGAAACAAGGACCAGAAGATGCTGGTGGAGGAAATTTTAGGAAACAAGGAACAAGGGGGGGGGGTAACAAGGCTCAGTAGGTGCTGAAGGCAAGCAGAATTTCTAGTTTCCTAGAACGTGACCGATTGAGTAGGCAGATCACTCCCTACTCTCATCCAGACGCGTTAAATTGTTACAAACGGTTCAGTTGCTGATGTTACTGTCACCGTTTTCCATTAGATGCCCTTCTGCACTGCTGATAGACGTCAGCGCGTCACTATCCCTGTGCCAATCTAATTCGAGTCTTTTCTGGGACAATAGGATCGATCAATCAATCTCCAGACAAAACAAAACACTTAGGACACTTTGACTTCTCACAAAAATAAACAAGTAAATAAAAAGTTTTATTGCGTTCTTTCAATTTACATTTTTTTCTCATTATTACTACAGCACCTATTCTAGGACTAATAAGCTTTATAATATTTAAACTTGGGTAGCTAATGATTGTTGAAGAAGGTATGACTCATTGGTTCATCCTATCCTCCTATATTGGATAAGAACTGTCTGATTTATTTTTCACACATACGCGGCTTTTGAACTTTCACACTGGCACTAAACTAATTCATGTGGCTTTTTATTAGTTGTAGTTTTCTTATTCCATAGACAATTTACATAATTTAAATAAAGTTAAATTTTTCAAAAACAATGCAAAATTTTGTTGCAATTCAGCTTGGTACTGCTGTGATAATTTGCTACTACTGATGCCTACATAAGTCCATGATTTGTGTGTGAGTCATGGACTTTATTATTACCTTACTCTTTTACCTTATTATGCAATAAATTGGTGTGCAAGAAATTCCAGATGGAATTGGAATCGAACCCATGATGTGTAGCAATGATATAGTAAACTGAGGTTGACATGTAGCCGGCTTGCCAAATTGATTAACTAATCATACTATTTAATTATTTTGATTGAAATCGATGTACTGCAATTGCAGAAAATATACAAAACTCACATAGAAATCAATTTTAATGAATTGTAGGAAATGGGACTGCCGAATTGTAGTAGGGCTTGTCGATTTCACTCTTTAATTCGGCGTGAACCTTATAAATTATGTTTTTCTTCATGTTATTCTATTCTTTTACTAACTGTAATATAGATAATAATGTTCTTTGTTTCAAATGAAATCAAAGCGAATTAAATGTAAAAACAAGTGTAGCCAAGCAATATTTGTATTTAACAAAAAAAAAGAACAGAATTCCTCTCACCTGCCGGTTTTTTAAGTAGTTGAACGAAGTTTTTCTCATTTAAAACCCAAACACAATTTGTAAGCGGCCTTCTAAGAGCTGGTAGTGCAATACCGAACGTGCTTTTCAATAAGAAAGTTGATATTTTGCTCAGCCCAATTTCCCCAAACAGAAACAAAAACTCCAACAGGACATAATTACAAAAGTTTCGTTCCGTTGGTAGGGAAGTTTTTTAAATTTGTAAAGGCCTTCGCTTTGGTGTATGATGTCTGAAATTCTTGAGTCGTAAGTGAATTGTCCCTTCACCAACAAAATAAATGCGTAATTTAAGTAAACATAATATCTAAAGTTATGAAGTAGAAGTGTTTCAAGGCCTTTGATCCAAGTTTGAAAAGTTTTTGATATTGGGCTTTCATCACTATAATAATATTTTCTCTGAAGTTTTTATAATTCCAACCCAAAACAATAGTAAACAAATTCAAATTGTTGTAGAGATCAGAAAATTTCAATGCTTATTACACAATTCTCTATTCAACACAATAATTTTCATCGTACATAATTATTCTTTATAATCACTATACTACATGATAGTTCATAATTAATTACACTTATAATTAATATACTACATAATTATTCTTCATCTGAACGAATATTTAATTCTGAAATAGATCAGTTTCCAGCCATCAAAATATTCTACTCACAATTATTTGACGCTTGGAATTAGATAGCTAGATAGATAGAGAGATATCATTTCTAGACGTCGCTGATGACCGTGGAGTACGATGGCAAAGAAATAATATCTATCTATCGCTATCTATCTAATGCCAAGCGTCAAATTAAATGAATATCACTGTATCTATGATCGTTTTAGCTTGAGATCATTAGCCTCATATTGTTTCTACTATATTATTATACTTTTCTTTCTATTAAAGAAAGAAATAGGTATGGTATGCTAACAACTTGTTTGAACTTGCTCAACTAGTCACATAAGCTTTTTAAACTTGTACGTAGGTTATGATAAGAATGATGATGAAATTGATTCATCCCTCATTTCCACATTTTAAATTACCCCCACACAAACCTTAGATTTATGTGGGTATCATCCTCAGAAAAAAAGTGAAAAAGATTAAGTAAATTATGAGATCAAGCGAGTTAGCTAAGATCATTTTGATTACGCATGTGTCGATTGAGTAGCAACCTTTATCAGAAGGGAAAAGCGAGTCTTGAGGCTGTCGTGCCTCACAAAGCAGGATAGAGATAGAAGAGCTGATAAAACCCCCGAGTGTGCATTATCTAAATTATTCCGACGCCCTCAAGCGTTCGTTGATCTCATTATCGCGTCGATTTCAACGTCATGAAACACTTGACATTTGAAAAAAAATTCACGTGCATACATTACGGCACACCTACTAGAAGTTGCGATTCTCAAAGGGCAGAGATCAAGGGTTGTCTTTGTGTAGGTAGATAATGGTTCGTGTAACCTGATTTCGGATCCAGAGTTTTACATGATGATCGCAAAAAACTGTCGTCAAGCTTGAAAGAAAACGAGAGAATAATCTGAGCCTGAAATATTTCTCAAAACTTTCACGTAGAGTGAGTGTGGAAGAGTAACTACCTGTAATAAATGAAAATGTTTATATTATCTCGAAACTATATTCAATTGAAAACTTTAGATCTAGACAGAAGAGGCTGGAAAACTTCCAACTAATCAAATGATTGTTGCTAAATGGGAAAAAGAAAGAAGAGAAAGCAGAGGAAGAAGAGAAAGAAGAGAGAGAAGAGAAGGAAAAAAAGAGAAAGAAGAGAAAAAAGAGGAAGGAAAGAAAGAAAAGGAAGAAGAGTTAGAAGAGATAGAAGAGAATGAAGAGAAAGAAGAGAAAGAAAGGGAGAAGAAAAGAAATGGGAGAAGAGAAAGAAGAAGAAGAAAGAAGGAGAGAAAGGAGAGAAAGAAGAGATAGAAGAGGAGGAAAGAAAAGAGAAAGAAGGGAAGAAGAGAAAGAAGAGAAAGAAAAGGGGAAGAGAGAGAGAGAAGGAAGAGAAAGAAGAGAAAGAAGAGAATGAAGAGAAAGAAGAGAAAGTAGGGAAAGAAGAGAAAGAAGTTAAAGAAGAGAAAGAAGAGAAAGAAGAGAAAGAAGAGAAACAAGAGAAAAAGAGAAAGAAGAAAGGAGAGAAAGGAGAGAAAGAAGAGAAAGGAGTGGAAGAAGAGAAGGAAGAGAAACAAGAGAAGGAAGAGAAAGAAGAGAGAAAGAGGAGAAAGAAGAGAAAAAAGTGAAAAAAGAGAAAGAAAAGATAGAAAGGAGGGTACTTCTTCACACATCGAATATTCTTTGAATTGCGTTAATACTAGAATTTTGCCATTCATCATAATCAGATATTCTTTCATTATTGAAATACCAGTCATATCTCTATTACCTGACAAGCCTCCCAAGACACTTTGGCTAGTTATCGATGTAATTTTAATTAAAAAATAGAAAAATAAGCCCAGTTTAATAAATTGATCTGTTTCCTAATGGTGTTCCGTGAAGTTGCGTGAGCTGAATCCCTTGCTAATCCTTGATGATGAATAATGGCCAGTTAATCGCCGTCTACAACAATGTGATCAATTAGGCTCTAGGCCTGCGCTTATCTCTTCACTTTCACATTCATTCACTTATTCATCCGAACTATATTAGAATAAAGCAATTCAACAACTGAAATCTTCTCGAAACAGTTCAAATAACGGATTGAGCTGATTCAGAAATAGGTAATGTTGATGTAATCATATCAATGTAAAATGTTTAAAACGCAAAACATTTTCTGGGTTGAAAGTAATAATTTCGGATATTCAGTTTTGAAACTCTCGCAAAAATTGTGGTCATTGTAGTTGATTGTTTCCATCATTGTAATCAATATCTTCTTTGCAATAAAATCATCACCAATTAATCCGGTAAGAAATTTTCAAAACACTTCAAAGTCGTAATAGCTCCTTCATGAACTGTGATATTGATGTGATATTGACACATAATGATAATGACACATTGATGTGATATTGACACATAATTATTGTGTTAGTTAGTAGATATTTTCCATCTGTTTCTCTTATGTTTATTATGCTTCTTTTTTAAGAAAATCGTTAAAGTTTCAATAGCATAACTCAATTCTATTTTCTACGCTCAAAAGTTGACGTCTTAGCAATTCCTCATGAATTTGCTTTATCTTGTAAATACTTCGTGCATTGAGAACACCTATGGTTCGTATTTTCAATTTTGAAATACTGATCTGAATTTTGAAACTAACTTAATTTCCTGATCAAACATTGACATATTCATAAGAGAGTATAAGAGTGATATAAATTATAATATAAAACTGATTTTCATGAAAGTAAATACAAAAGTGATGTTTCAATTGAAAAGCCGCCTCTCTTGACCTTTTCTACAATAACATTCAATCTCGAAATTTTCCCAAACCCTAACAAAGCTCTGCTTTCTAGGTCAGTTCATACAATACCAGTCGACTGTTAGTTACCAATGATGTTTTTGTCGATAGTAGCACTGTTTTGGCGTGAAAACAGCTGCATATCATCAAGTATTCATCAATCCACTTAACAAACGATGCAGATAAACAGGGTGAACCTTTTCAATAATCGATTGCTGAAAGAGTTTAGTTGCGAGTGGATGAGGTTCCGTTGTCATAAAATACCCCATTGTAGCCTATACAGTTTGTTATTCTCATTCGCGCTCTCCCTTGCTCATTTCCCTCTCTCTCACACTCTCTCTCACTCTCTCACTGTCGCTCGCTCTTCTCCCTCTCTCTCTCTCCTACGCTTAAACTCACTCCCTCTCCAATTATGAATAAACACCAATCAATTCATTCGTTATCGGAAACATGTAATGAGCTCTGAACTCGTTATTGCTTCCATCGAAATAAACCTGAATAATATTTGTTCTATACAAAGTGTCATGTATAATAGAGTTTCGTGTATGGACAAAGATTGTGTTTCGAGCAAAATTCTGTTACAATGATTTATATTCTTCTGCACTGTGGTGGAAAATAATACAATTCATAAATGACATCTAATAACAGAGTTTCTATCAACAATGAGTAGTAAAGGAGCTTTAAATGACAGGATTTTGCAGTATTGAATCTACTAGTAACTTTATATGGATTATTTACAAGCTATGCAGTAGGCTATCTGAATTAAAAAAAAGATTGGAAACTTCTTGTCTATCTGATGTATTGTTGCAAGAACTGGCATTAACTAAATTTGAATCATCAACACTGATCATACCTGTTAATCATTGTGCTGATCCTGGATTAAAGTTGATCTCGTTTGGTACAATTATCCTGTGCAACCAAACTAATTTTGAATCATCAACACTGATTATACCTGTTAATTATTGTGTTAATCCTGGATTAAAATTGATCTCGTTTGGTGCAATCCAGCAATATTTGAAAAAATGAAGTGCTCAACAGGTGAGCAGTGAGCTGAAACTAACACTGAACATAACAGGGAGTGGCAAAGATATCGCAGTAAACCACGCCTCTAATATTTTCAAGAGCAGTCTCATTGGCCTACGGGTTGAACAGCCGCCATTTTGTGATTTCGACCAAACAGAAGCTGGAAGCTCGTAAACGTTAGCTGGGTTGTCAGACGCCATGTATCATTTTTAATATTTCTCAAATTATTAAGTTGAATACTTAAAAGGCTTGATGTGAATATTCTTTGCTTCGAGATGTCCTCAAAATGCGTTATAAAACAATGCTTTTATATGCTGTGTCTTGGATTTCTCAAGAACTATGTTGCGAAAAACGTATAAATAAAGCCTAGTATTTTAGTATTTATAGTAGCTAGTATAGTCTGCTGCTCATAACTTTCATTTTACTTTATTTATTTCATCAAAAATACAATGTTACGGACAGAAAAAACAGGCGTTAGCCCAAAACTTCTTCTAATCCAAAATTACCAGAAATTGGTAATGGTGACACTACCAAAACATTCATCTCGATATGTTAATAAATATAAACTTTAATAAATCCTCCAGACGGCACCAAGTGATGGAGAAAATTTGCCGACAATTTTATAATATATATCTTGTACAACTGTTTATCTGAAAAATTTGACAACTTCTAGTCTTTTCATTCGGAATTAGAATGAATACGATCACAGGAATGGGAAATAAGTTTGAGCTTGAGAGACGATATTGGATAGCATCAAGAATGGCTGATATTATACCATACTGTGTGAGAAGATTATATTATGTATGTTGAAGTTGAAGTAATACACAGTTTGCTGTCTAACCTTACCTACCTATTATAGGTTAGGTTATGTTATGTTATGTCAGGGATCATGGTAATAGGCTTGATGGAACGGAGAGCCCTGCATCTCCCGTAATAACATTGGCCATTGTGATGGTGATTCCTGACTGGCTGAGTATGAATTTCATGTATAAACCTCCAGTTTCGAACGTAGGTACCCATCGGGGAAAATCAATTTCGGTGAATGTAGGAGGCTGCCTACGTATGTTTTCAAGCTTGGGCGGGGAAACTGAAATCTCTAGGCGATCATTCATATCCACACTCGCGTTCAATTTGGCTTCTACATTTACATTCAAACGACAAACATATAGGCCTACTCTTGTGGGTACAATATAGTTATTTTCGTGTGGACTGTTTTCCACACTTGGGGGTACAATAGTTAGTTGAGTTTGCTTTTCGTTTCCGTACTAGTAAGCTCCTTACGTGGGCCTCCATAATATGGAACAGAATGCAGAATCATCCTGAGTTTTAGAGAGTATATTTCTCTTGAAACAACACAAAATGAGTTTTTTGGTAGAAGTCTACAATATCAACTTCCAATTATCAACTAGTAACAGATATCAAATGAAAATACCAAATATGAGTTGTTGTTGTAGTGTGTTAACGACTCAGAGGAAAAGGAGGACTCCTGGACATTCAAGGGTTTCTTTTCTTATACCAGTTTTTTGCAAGCAGTACTCAAACACCTTCTTCCTGATGCCTGAGGGAGAGCGAGTGAGCTTTATGATCTATATCCCCTTTAACCTTGTAATAGCTTTCTTTGACATTGAAAGGAAATATTTAAATTGATTGCAAAATTAATTTCATGGCCTTTTACTATGTTTGCTGTGATTCACACAGTTAGACTAGCCAACATATGTGGAACACTTCACCACACAATGCACATGACATACAAGAATATAGTCTACAGTGCCTCTACCCAGCACTCGTTTCTGCCCAAGTTTTTAATCGCATATCGTTAGTGTTCCCCGACGATAACAAAAACTCAATTTTCTGCTAATAGAGCCCTGTGCCAACCAGGCTCTCAACGTTCAAGTAAATGAATTCTTTGTTGGAAATATTGGACCCTCGACTAACAACTCAACACAATTGTGTTTCTCTCCTTCTCCTTTTTTGTCGAAAGTGCTTCAGGGATGAGTACACAGTAGAGCTGTGGAATTCGTTTCCTAAATTATGAACCAAGTCGATTCAGCCCCATTAAATAATTCAAACTGCGCGCTCTTTCTCTCAGATGCTGTACAGTTACATCTCTTGTGCTTCACACCGTGACCTCTCCATCTTTTTCCTCTCTCTCTCATCGTGTGAACACTATGGCCTCTCCAGGTTGAAAATCGATTTTCTATTTCGCTCCAGACAGGTCTTCAAAGGAAAATCTCATCAGGGATGAAAACGATTTATTTTGAGGAACTAGTCTCTCAAGACGGAAAAATACCTATGGAATGTTTACTGTATACACATTTTCTATATAGATTGACGGTAACAGAATTTCATGCTGGAGAGATGGAACGCGCCAAGAAAATAATGTTTGATCTCTCAGTAATAATCTTAAGTGAAGTGAACTTGACAGAAATTATAACTACGTTCAAGTGCTTATTGAGAGAGTTCAATTGAAATAATGTGAAACTTCAAAGTGCAATCTAAATAATGGATAGAATTCAAAGATTAGAATATCTGGAAGAAGACTTCCGAATTTTATACAATCCAATTTAAATTCTAATGAACTGTTTTCTATAAACGCAATAATCTAATTTAAGGTTTGGACTTAATAGAAAAAAGGGTTGGACTTGATAAATTTGGTACCGGTAAGGTCTTAATAGATTCATCCCGTAGAAATTTACATATTTATATTGTGGGGTGACCAAGCGTACAAGTGTTATTTAGTAAATCGTCATCATCGATTAGTCCAACCTTATTTGCATATCAGTCGGAATGGTTTGAGGTAGGTTACTACAGTACCTACTTTCACTACGTCCACACTTAGTCGATTTTTTGTGCGACTCAAGTCAGCTACACAAGCTAAAGCATTTGCCGCATGCAGTGCAGCTCACAAAATCGAACTATAAGTATATGTCCACACTTGGTTGATTTTGCCAATGCAAGCATATAGGTAACATGTTTGAATTGCTCACAAAATCGATCAACTATGAATAACTGTAATCACTAATCAACAAACCAATATTTTCATTGATTTTTCGTTCACGGCAAATCCGTGAATACCTGCTCTAGTCTGTACTGTACAGGGTCGGCTCACAGATGTTTGATTACCTCGCTGGAGAATTGATTAGAATTGCAAGTTTTGTTGTCACTCACGCGATCCATCCACCTTGTCTCATGCTCTCGATTTTTTCTCTCTCTCACTCTCTCCCCGGTTTTTCTCTCTCTCCCTCATTCTTCCTCACCTTCTCTCTCTTTCTCTCCGGCACCTCTTCATTTACTCGTGTTCTATTTTGAAATGAAATCGATTCCTCGAAACGGGGTGAGGGGAGAGGGTTGGTAGAACTTGAACCTTTCTATCTGACCTTTTGCTGTCTCTGTAGGTCACATTGCTTATTGAAAAAATAATCCCGCTCAAAAACTATTCCAGTCTGTCAAATTTGCCTATTGTGTCACTGACTGTACTATCACAAAAATTAGTAGCTACGCGATTGACGGAAAAAAGTGGGTGGAATACCTATAAACTGGAAAACCCCTTGCTATTCTAGGGAGTAGGCGACCTACTGGGACTCAGTTTAGTTAGAAGAGCATTTTAGTGTTAATTGTCATGAGAAATTGATCAATAACCGCTTCAGTATTTTATTCATTGTGCTTTTCATTACGATTAAAATCACTCCAGTTCTATTCAATCTATTACTTACAGAGAAATACATGGAAATCGATTCCTCTTGTATGTAATTCTGCAACAATCATTTTTATAAATAAAAATAATGCATGCGGGTATGAATGTATTTACTCGCTGTTGTTTGCGGATGATCAGGTAATAATGGCTGGTGATGAGCATGATATTCATTACATGATCAGGAAGCTTGCTGATACCTATGAAGAAAACGGGATGAAAATCAATTTCAAAAAAACCAAATATTTAGTTTCAGGAGGGACAGCAAGAGACCTACAAGTAGGAAATCAGACAGTAGTGAAATGTGATGAATATAAATACCTGGGCAGCATTATAACATCAGAAAGCAATTCCAAAAGAGAAATAATTAGTAGAATTGGACAGGCTAGGCAGGCAACCCAAACACTGAACTCGATACTCTGGTCCAAAAATATAAAAAACGAGACCAAAACTCGCATTTACCATTCCATTGTTGAAAGTATATTGCTCTACGGCTCCGAAACATGGGAATTGAGAAAAAGAGACAGACAAAAAATAAATTCTGTTGAAATGGATTTCATGCGCAGGAGTTGTCGTGTTTCAAGGATGGATCGAGTGAGAAATTTGGAAATAAGAAATAGAATAGGAAAACTGGATACAACTGTGGAGCAAATTGAGAAAAAGCGCCTTATATGGTTGGGACATACACAAAGGATGACAGAAGAGAGGTGGCCCAAGAGGATATTGAATTGGAATCCACCAGGAAGAAGGAAAAGAGGTAGACCGCCCGAACTATGGAATAAGCAAGTGTATGGTGATATGGTAGACAGAAATCTTGTTTATGGGGATTGGATGAACCGAAAAAAATGGCAGATGGGATGCGAGAAACGGCTGGAGCTGTAAAATTAACTCGCTTATATATATATTTCATTTTTCTTTGTTTCTTTTTATTTTAGTTTTGTTGAATATTTTGTTGTTAAACCTTCCTCCTTCTTCTTCGTTTTTTTTTCATCTTGTTGATTTATTTATTTTTAATATCTGACTGAAAATTGACAAAGGGAGTGAACCCAAACAAAAAAAAATCCTGGTCCTCCTAGTAGGGGGTTGGGGCATAGGGCCTGCTCCCCTGTCCCCGCAAAAACCCTCATATGCAAAAAATCCTAATACTCAGCCTCGGACGGACTGCCAAAAACGGACTAAAATAGGAACAGAAAAACGACATGGAAAACGGAAACGGACTTTGAATATTAGTACTTGAAATGTACAGGGAATGAGAAATAAGGTCGAGGAGGTCATCAATGAATTGGAAAAGATAAAATCGGATATCATCGTTCTCACAGAAACTAAGAAGAAGGGTCAAGGTAGTGAGGAAATGAAAGGTCATCTGCATGTCTATAGTGGTGTAAATAAAGAAAGAAGAGCCCAAGCTGGAGTGTCCATACTGATTGCAAAGAAACTAAGACGGTGTATTAAAGGATGGGATCAAGTGAATGAGAGAATTATAAGACTGTCACTCAAGTGGAAGGATAAAAACTTGGAGATTTTCGGAGTGTATGCACCAACAAGTGATGCAAGTGAGATGGAAAAGGATGAGTTCTATGAGGTACTAACAGAGCATATTGAAAGGATTGGTGAACGAAAAGAAGTAATTGTTTTGGGTGATTTTAATGGATGGACAGGGAATAGAATGAATGACAAGGTTGTGGGAAGATACGGAGATGCAAGAGTAAATGGGAGTGGTGAAAAGATGATACAGTTCTGTGAACAAAACTCACTTAAAATCTTGAATGGGTTCTACAAGCATAAAGAGATTCACAAGTACACTTTTACTCAGCCCGCTAGAGGTATTAAAACTACAATTGATTATGTTGTCACCAGGCAGAGCTCAAGCATACACTTTGAAGATGTAAGAGTGTTGAGAGGTCCTGAATGTGGGTCAGATCATCATCTGTTGAGAGCAGTGTGCTTCTTCCCTTTTAGGCGGAGAGTAGAAACCATGGAGAATCAGAATGAACAAATGAAATCTCGATTGCATCAAGTAAGAGAGAGAAGGTACAACCTACAGAGTTTGAATGACCAATCCACATCCTATCTCTATAAATGCAGACTGGATCAGAAGCTTCATAATGTGGCATATTCATCAGCAAATAACATGTATCAAGACATTGTATCAAGTATGAATGATGCAGCCTTTGAGGCACTGGGACATTTCCAAAAGTTTGAAGCCCAAGGAGCTCCTGGTTGGTGGACACTTGACATAGATCAAGCAGTGAAGGAAAAGAAAAAAGCTTATCATAAATGGTTGACTACAAGGGATGTTGAGGATCGAAGACAATATGCTAGACTGAGTAGAGAAGTGAAAAGACTAATAATTAAGGCGAAGAATGAACAATGGGAGAGGAGATGTTCTGATTGTGACAGATATATGGGCTCAACAAAATCAAGAGAAGCCTGGAAAATGCTGAAGGGATTAAGAACAAATAAACAGGAAAAGAGTGTATTGAACTTCATAGATGAAGATAAATGGAAACAACACTATTTTGAGTTGCTTAATGAGAAGAGACCAGAATTTTTGACAGTTGATGCAACACCAAATGATTTAGAATATGATGAAGATGATGAAATATCTGTGGAGGAGGTACGAGCAGTGGTTTCAAATTTAAAAATTAATAAAGCTGCTGGTCCCCACGGAGTACCAAATGAACTAATAAAGCATGGTACGGAGAAACTTTGGAAATTGCTAGCGTACATATTCACATTGTTCTTGCAAGGTCATGACCTACCACCTGAATGGACTAAGTCTCACATAAGTAATCTATATAAAAAAGGAGACCGACAAAACTGCCATAATTATAGGGGGCTTAGTGTGACTAACTCACTGTCTAGAGTCTACGGAAAAATTCTAAAAAGGAGAATTGAGAAAGAGATCACTGATGTGGAGGAGCAGAACGGCTTCAGAGCAGGAAGATCTTGTGTAGATAGCATTTTTTCTTTGAAGCAGGTGACTGATAAAAGGCTGGCTCATAATCAGACAACTCACATTGTTTTTGTTGATCTCACAAAAGCGTATGATAGTGTACCTCTCTCAAAGTTATGGTTGGCTATGGAGAATCAGGGGGTAGGTAAGAAATATGTGTATGCTGTTCAGCAATTATACAAAGATATGACTGCTAACATTAAAGTGAGTGGAAAAATCACAGCTGACATACCAATAAGTAAAGGGCTAAAGCAGGGATGTTGTATTGCTCCTACATTGTTTAAAATTTATTTGAATGAAGCACTGAAAAGTTGGAGAAGAAAATGTTGTAGTATGGGTGTTCTTGTTGGGGATCACAGATTGTATACATTACATTTTGCTGATGATCAAGCTATAATAGCCGAAGATGAACAAGATATTGATTATATGCTTCGGAAGCTGGATGAAGAGTATACGGCTTGGGGTCTATCTATAAGCACTATGAAGACAGAATACCTGGTGGTTGGAGGGGAGGCAAATGATTTGAAACTTGGAACGGGAGTGATTAGAGCTACAAAACGATTCAAATATCTCGGAGTGGTGTTGTCATCAAGTGGAGGAAGTGGAGAGGAAATAAATTCAAGAATTGGGCAAGCAAGGTCTGCAATAAAGCAATTGAACGGGGTTTTATGGAGTAAGCAAATAACCAAGGAAAATAAAATTAGAATATACAAGACTATAGTTGAAACCATTGGCACCTATGGTGCAGAAACCTGGGAAATTCATAAGAGGCATGAATCAAAGATAAGGGCTCTGGAGATGGACTATTGGAGACGGTGTTGTGGGTATACCAGAATGGACAAAGTGAGAAATGATGATATTCGGAGAGAAATGAGTGTGAGTGTGAGTATTTCTGATGTGATAGAAATGAAAAGTTTAAATTGGTATGGGCATGTAAGGAGGATGCCTCCTGAGCGATGGCCGAGAATGTTATGTGATTGGACTCCTGAAATGAACCGGAAGAGAGGAAGACCTAAGCACTCTTGGAGGAATGGTATAGAGGTGGCAATGCGGGCAAGAGGGTTGACGGAGGAGGATTGCTTTGACAGACAGAGGTGGAGGCGGTTAGGATGCGAGAGACGGCAACAGCTGTAGACAAAACTCGCAATATATATAGTATTTAAATACAGATGTCACAGAGTGCTGATTAATAAATCAGACATTCCTCTGCATTTATTTGATACTGGTTTTTCGAACTATAATATGAATTCCAGTAACCATCTGTAAGAATGCAATCTTGGAAGCAAAAGATTCAATTCGATAAATTTATTTCGTCAATAAAGGGATGATTGAATGAATAAATAATATCAAACTGTCACGTAATACATATCAAAATCCAATAGCTACAAAAGTATGACTGAATTCTGAAATACGCAGCTATTCCGAATAGGAAACAGGACCATTTATTTTGTTGAATACTATTCACCTTCTGTATAAACTAAGAGCCTATAGACCATCCCAATCCATCTTCTTTTTGCCAGCCTCTCGAGAGTTCGCGACTGCGAAAATAAAAAGTCAAGTTCTACCTATAAGCAAAGTGAGGCAGCTCTTCATTGCACGTTATGAATGAGAAATTTTAAATATTAATGGAGTGTCTCTCTTTCTCTTCCTTGGTCCACTCTCTCCTACTCGGTTTTTCGTCTTACTTTTTATATTTTCCGCCTCTCATGCCATCATCCTTTTTGTGTAGGTTTCTCTTTTCGTTCACTGGAGGAAGCTTCATCACTTTGCATTCTCCCCTATTACTCTTATCCACTTCCACTCTCTCTCTCTTCCACGCTCCTCTCTTGACCCCTTTCTCTCTTTCTAACTCATGTCTATCATGCTCTTCCTCCTACTTTCTTTCTAATCATATTTTTCGTTCATTCTGCACATTCACCACTCTTGACCCCTCCCACTCCCACCATCACTCTTTCTCTCTCTGTATCTGTCCCTGTCATCCCTTTCTCCCTCACAATTTTCCTCTCCTTCATCCTCTCACTTCAAACTTCTTGTTCACTCATCACTTTCTCCCTTATTATTTTTGACCCCTCCCACTCTCACTATTTTTTTCTCTCTCCCTCCTTACCTGCCCCTATCATTCCTCTCTCCCTCACAATCACTCTCTTCTCCTTCCATCATCCACCTTTTCGTTCACTCTCCACTTTTTCCCTCATTATTTTTGACCCCTTCCACTCGAGCTATTTCTTTCTCTCCCCCTCCTTACCTGACTCTATCATCCCTCTCTCCCTCACAATTACTCTCTCCTCCTTCCATCTATTTCATATTTTGTTTCCTCATTCTCCCTCCAGTATATACACGCACAACTCCTTCCCAAATTACTTTTTTCCTTCCTTGAAATTTTTCCAACCACACCTTCTTGGCTGCTTGTTGAAAAGTACTCGCTTTCAGTCTCCCTCCATCCACCTTGGACGAAACTTCCATTCATACTAAACTTCTGATGTCAAGTGGTAGCCTGGCTTTTCACTTTAAACTCGATTAAAAAGTCTTTTGAATGAACTTTGATTTCGTAGTGGGCTAGATGTGCAGGCTAGATTAGAACAAGGTCGTTTCTACTAAAGCATTCTAGAGTTGAATAGAAACTAACTTTGATAACTTGAGCAACAAAAATGAATTTCAACATTATTCATGTCTAAAAACAAGAACTGTTGGAGAAAAATCGTGAATTCAAAACAAAATTATTGGAAATTTTTGTGTAGTGGGGATTGGTGTGTGATATTGTAATAGGAAATGTAATATCAACATCGAATACAAAACTTGCAGTTCTAAAATAGTCACTGCTGAGATTGTAGAATTGACACAATCCTTGTGTTTCATTTTGATTATTATCAAACTAGAAGTTGTCACAACCTGAAACATTCTGATAAATCGAGTTCCTGGATTCGGTTCTTAGATTATTAGTAGTGAGATTATCAATCTCTAGTAAAAAATACTAATCACTGAAACAGAACTGATGGGCATCAGAGTACAGGTATATAACACAGTTTATAACCGATAGTCCTCAATTTATAAAGGAGCATTAACCTAATACAGATACCGGCTTTCGTTACACAATCGACGGATTGATAACCATTGTTATCAAACTCTTGTGAACTAAAAGAAGAGTAATGTTCAGCATGCTCATACTATGGAACAAGCAATGTGATTGGAAGTTGGATTGCCAATCACGATGGATGACTGCTATTGGTTTAGACAAGCCTTCACGCCCATCACAGTGAATATTGAAGCTGATTTTTGGATTTAACGCTATATAGAGTTTATCGCAGTATTTTCAAGATCAATATAATCACAAATATTGAGTGATAGCTGCCAGGAAAAGGCTCTGGATACATGGAAAAATATATAACAAACATATAACCAACATTTACGTTGAGACCTGAGTTCATTCAGGAGTATTACACTCGAATTTATCCTAGTTATGTATCCAAAGTAATACAACTGTGAATATAATCAAGAGTGTTGAATGGATACGTTGATACCTGTGTTGATTTGAGAGTATTATCGCAAATATCCCAGTTAAGTATCCAAAGTAATACAACATTTACTGTGAATTTAGATACAACTGATGAACTAAAATTCGAAAGTGATGAAAGGAAAACTAATAAAATTATTTGTATTATTTTAAAAAGCACTCAATTATAATAATAGGCGCCAACCATGTGGCTGATAGTGGATCCCAATGTTATTGAGTAGGTGTTGCTCATTTAATTATGAATGACCACGCGTGTATGTTGAGGTTTATTAAATCGATAATACACATTAGCGAGTTACACAGTGGTGAGATTTGGGTACTTGTTGACCCATATATCATAATCAACGAGATCAAAAACAACTGGCACTGTAATTGAGGGCTTCATCATTACCCTGCATTTTCATGCAATGTGAAAGCTTGTGTGGGCTTTAGCGGAGGGGTCGATTTAACGGCTCTCTGATACAGTCCTAACCAAAACTGCAACACAATTAGAAAAGCAGAGATAATCTGCTATTTGGTTACTGTATGATAGTAGTCTCTCTGAAAATATACTAACCTCTTGTTTTGTAACTAGAGGTCAGGTATGGTGTATGAAAATACAATAATAAAATGAATTTGAGGACTATAGGCTATTAATAAACGAGTAATTGGTTTATTCATGTTTCTAAAAATTGATCCGATCCTCCATCAACCCCCATGTCATTCTTCGTTATAAATTTCTTCTTGTACCTCATGAAATTTAAAATTTCAAATTTTCTACCTAATTCTCATCCTATTTCCATTTTATTTCATGCAATTCATCATGTAATTCTCATTGTAATCCAATATGACATTTTGGAGAAAGTGTAGTTCATGGACTTCTGTTATAATTATAATCTTCAATCTGAACAGCTGAATAACTGTTTAACACAGAAGTGTTCGTCAATATTATTTTCCTTGACAATAGTAGGCTGTACCAGAAATACCTGAATAATCCACATCTGAATCCTGTCCAAATATAATGGAACAAGAGATTTTGGTGGATAGAGTAATAGTGAGAAGAATAAAGTAAGTAACATATGTTCCCAGTTCATTATCACTGATGAGTTCGCCAATATTATTTTCCTTGACAATAGTAGGCTTTCCCAGAAATACCTGACTAATACACTTCTGAATATATTGGTACAAGGGATTCCAACTTGTGAATACACATCCATGAAGTTGAGCACAGCGCTGCGCAAAGTTGAAACAGGAACAGGAAAAGTAGTGCCGAATTAAGGCAGGCAGAGCCCTCTGGTGGGAGAAGGAAGAACGAAATCGTATGTACCGACAATGCTGGCTAATTGGAGAAGTTTTCCGTCCGTCGACTTCGCAAGTCGAGCCGAGCCCAGCCACGCTCATTAAACTCATTCAATCAGTGCAGAGTCAACCAGATGAGCTCATTGCAACTGGAAACAGCACTTTTTACGGCTCTCCCGGCCTTTGTTTTCTGAAGAAGAATCGAAGCTCGAATTTAATTACAGGTGTATTCGGTAATTTGATTCCGACTACTACATGTTTGTCTGAATAAAGATGAAAAATAAAACAAATTTTATGTAGGTCGACTGTTCTGATGAAGTGATTGAAGTGGAATTAGCTTTGACGTGATTTTTTCGTAATTAGAAGTTGGAAAAACTGTTTCAGCATATACCGTTGTTCTACTGTTTTAATTAAGCAAAATCATGACCTTAATACAGTATGACTTCTATTTTAATTGAGAAAAATCATAACCAGTATACTACATACTATACAAATACGAGTACATACAGTATTATAATACGTGATGCAGGGCGCATGCGATAACGTTAGTTTTTTAAATTAAAAGTTGAAAATGTCATGGGTATTATATCGACTATCAATAGTTTATCTATAGTCTATCAATAGTTTGTATCGATACTTCTCAAAGACTAGAAATGCATAATACCCATCTGCAAAACCCCTATCTCGATATAGAAATAAATTTTAGGCTGTGACAATTTCTAGTCTTCCTATTCAATTGATTGTATGTTATGGCGATTGCTACAATACTTTTAATTTCATTAGGATACATAGACTATGACTTCCAGACTAATTGAGAAATTAGCTAGTTAAAGAAAAGTAGTTAGTTAGCCTCATTGACAAAAAATATTATCATATTGTAATGATAACCTAACTTTAGTGATCATTTCTGTCTTGTAGCTGTATTTTGAATATGTTGTGAACTCATAAAATCTGTAATTTGTGAGCAGTATCATGGATCTTATAAGCAAATGAGCTATTTTCATTCGTCTCTTTTCCTAGAACACAGCTTGCGAATAGAGCTTGCTCATCCGAGTTGAAGAGCAGGAGCTTGAATTGTATCTCTGATTAAATCGCTGAAAGATTCTACTTTGAAAGCTAATTTGAAGTGATTCAAGAGAGCTAAATCTTAATCATTCTATTTTTCCAGCTGAGTGTCTTGCCCTTTTGCTCGGGTGCCCCTTTATTTTTGCAAGATTTAATTCAGACTGGAAAACAGTGTTCACTGCAATTAGGTAGTGTTGAGCGGGTGATTAAAATGATCCCTGCGATTTTTCTTCCTCACTGAAAGACAGAACAAATCTCCTTTTTCAATCTTTCTTCGTGAGTCAACCTTTTCCTTATCTCCTTTTCATAATGATTCTTTGATAAAGAGGTTCATGATTCTTCATCATCATTGTTCTTTAAATAAAGATTCGTTCGGAGAGAAATAATTGAAGTTTTTAATGCACATCCTACACACTCTGCTATAGTAACTACCAGGTTCGCAGGTTCATTCTGCTAACTCACCTGGATTGAAAATTAATTATTGTCCTTATTATATCTGATTACAGCTTTTTACAAAGTTAAAAATCACTATACTGTAATAAATCACTATACAATATTAGCATGACTACAAAGTCGTTGAATTCGTGTACTTCAAAACGTAATATTTCAAAACGAAATATTGAAGTTTTTTGGAGAGGTAATATTCATTGGCAGTCCATTGGCAGAATTAACAATCTATAACTTCCAAACACCATTATATTAATTCCTCCTATATTTCACTTTCCACAGCTTACTATAATACTTATCATAATAATAAAATAATATACGATTATATTTTTATCTGTATGCCTTTGCTTCCATCACATTCATTTTTGATGGCACGTACAGTTTTTCTCCAATTCTTTTCTTCTCCTTCTTGTACAAGCGAATACAACGTCATGAACAATGCTAATATGTCTAGTTCTAGTATGACATCGTGAAATGCTCTATCTTCATTTTTGTTGAAAACCAATGACCAATCAAATATTTAATAGCAAATAAATATTCTTAATCTTAATTTTATTCTCCTGACTCTAATTTTTGTTATATTTCACATTCCTTTAATTTTTGCCTCCCTGTTAGTCTTCACATACCTAAAATTTTTCATTTGTACTTTTTTACTGCTCGAAGACTTCCTACTTCTGACTAAATTACTTCTCTCTGATTTGCTATTATATGATTGTTTCTCTCTCAAGTATCCTTTTCCAAAATTTTCACTTCAACAATCTTGTTCTATCACATCAATATTTCTCTATTATTTGTTGCAGCTCTTCAATTACTTCCCATTTATTCTGTCTCTTTCTTCTTTCTCTTACTATCTTACTATCTATCTCTTACTTTCTTATATCTTACTATCTATCTCTATCTTACTATCTTACTATCTTTCTCTTACTATCTTCTTTCTCTTCTTTATCTTACTATCGCTTTGCGCCAGTCTCTGTCGTACCATCTAAATTCCATTTTACCTCATTCTCACTATTATAAGTTTCTCTTTTCATCTACCATAATTCTATAAAAATTTCTCCCCTTGTTCAATCAATGTTGCTTCTGTTCTGTTCCCCTCTCTCAATTGTTCCACTTCATTTCTCCCCTTCCTCCAACAGTTTCCTCCCACTTTTCTCTCCCAACCCCTCCTTTCTTGTAGTTGAAAATTGCGAGGTCAACTCGTTAGCCTCCGACTTTAATCTGATCTTTCTGATGTAATCAAACGACCTTCAACGAATAATCGAGACAAAAAAGCTTTCATCGACAAGTAACGAGCTTATCTATGGATTTGTGAGGTCTATTGATTGATACCCGGTAATTAAAAATCTCTCACAATTTAATTCAACCAAATTGTTCATATTGTATCCATTGAAAAGTTGTTCGTCCTCTACGTTACATTATTCCTGCTTCTCATTGTTCTTAGTACAAATTGGGAACGAGAAAAGTTCTATGGAAGCGACAATTATATAGTTGAACAAAAGACAGTTTGATCGATAAATTCATCATCACTCATTTCCAACGTTTGAATTTTAGGTTATACAAGATAGAAAATGATATCAACACGTGAAATTTCCAAGTTATTGTTTAATGAAACAAGAGGGATCGATAATAATCTCATACACACTTCTCATTTTTTGTGTTTCATGAAATCTTATCGGAACTTGTAACATTGATTTCAATATTTGTTTTTTTTTTCATGTAGGCTGATGAATTGTAGCATCGGAATTGAGTTCGTATTATAACATGTTTTGTTGCACACTGGCCAAATTTACTGGATGTAGAGTAGTTGACAGTCATTTTCCGACTTTTGCTTTCAAAATGTATCTTTGTATTCTTATAAAATTGTATGGTTAAAAATAAAATTCGTTGTAAAGTATGCTTTGCTTTCTGCTGTGTGAAATTTGCTTCTGCTTTCAAATGTATCTTTGTATTATAGAATTGGTTAAAAATGAAATTCGTTATTCATTATTCACTTCAGTAAGAAATTGCTGGTGATGGGTTCGACTCCTATTGCACCGGACATTCTTTGTATCATCCCTCCTCTCGTTACACGACTTGAATTCATGTTATGATTAGAGAGTAGAAGAAACTACTGTTGTAGGTGATATGTTGAAATATTTTAAAAGAATTCATGAAATACATTGATTTTTCTACTAAATACAGAATAATATTAGAATCTATAGTTACACAAATCAAGCCACAAATCACTCCTCCTAGAGAAGAGTCTCCAATAGTACAAATTATGGATTTGTTCATCAAATCAATAGGGAATGAAACTGATTCGAGCTCATTGGCTTCAATAACCAAGTTTAATCAGTGTGATTATAGTTTGTTATTGTAATTAGTTTTTTTTTGTAGTTTTCCTTGTTTGTTGTAATCAGTTTGATTAGAGTTAGCTCTCTATTCAAATCGAGGAAGAGAGAACACATATCCCTTTGCCAGGAAAACGCTTTTCATTTTCCTCATACAGAATAAGGAAAATCTACGCTTTTGGCATTCTTCAAGAGACCGAAAATTTCCCATTTCACACGTAATATCCAAGTTGTTGAGAGTTGTCAAAGAGTTGCAATGAAAGCTCTTTCACTCACGTATAGGACTTCCTTATTAAATTGTTGAGTTATCAGGAATTTTTTTTAAAATATGCAATATATATGTATAGTATAAGATATGCTACTGGAATAAGGATTTATAATATTATCAACTATTACCTTGAGGAATGAGTTGAGAATTGAGAATGAGAATCAATTAATAATGGTATGCTACTGTAGTATGTCCTATTGCAAAGTTTCACCCTTGGTTATCATCCAATTTCATTTTTTTTTACATTCTGATATGAGGCCCACTTCATCTTTTTCCACTTTTATTGGATGGGAAACTAAGTTTCTATTAGTCTTTCCCTTTATCTTGGAATTTATCAAAACATTCAGATCCTGGAATGTCCCTCACATTTAGTTCACGATCTTCCCATACCAGTTTTCAAGAAAACAGCATTCAAACCGTGAAATGCGATACATTTAGCCCATATTCTACTCAAGAAAGCGCACCGCTCTCTGAACTCCGTTGTTTGCGAAAAAGACAAAAAAAGAAGTGAGACAAACTTGGAGCTTACCCTACAGTCATTTCCTGCTCTTCGAAATGTTGCAGCTCAGTGATTTTCTCCCTCAAGAGAGTTGCGTTACGTAAGGCTGCTGGCTAAAACTCTTTCTGGCTGTTTCAAGTTTATTCTCTGCCCAAATTCAGGACTTATAAATCGTCAGACATCGATTGGTCCAGCCTTTTCCAAAGAAACCACTCCCTATTACATTAACAATAATTTCTGAGAACACACACTGGGAATTCCGGCTACTTTTTTTTCCAATTGGGTTTGGCTTTGTAACCCTTAGCCACCGCGACCGCTATTCGATCTTTTGTGGCATCCCCTCTTTGGCTTATGCCATGTTCCATAATCCAAGGCCAGAGCAGAATTTACTCAGGGCCTTGAAGTCCAGTTCTTGCCTCAGGAGGGTTGCCTTCCAAGAAGTCTCCTCCTCATTTGCAAGAGTGTTGACATTCCAGCAGCAAATGTGCTGAATCTGTATGGTCCCACCTTCCGAAGCTGTTCAATTCTATCAGGATGGGTTCACCTCCTCAGATTCCATTGGAATCTTCAGTTGTAGTGCCTTCCTCTACATGTACTTTCCCGGCAGGTTTGAGTCAGCAAACTCTGAAACCTGTTCCAGGTCAGTAGAGTTTGGGGAGATCCCATCCTCGTTAGATGTTTGAGGCTGTTCAGCCTCTTTACTCTCATTGGTATCCATAAGACACGAGTAGCTGGAGACTTGTTCAGTCACCCGCAGAGCTCTTGTTCACCCAGGGAAGGCTTTGAAACTGGAGGTCGCCTGGTATCCAGAGTTCGCATACTGATGTCAGGCACTCCCTGACCATGCACCGTCGGCGTGCTGTTCCACCATATGTTGGCATTTGCAGTTGATGCTTCAGGTCTACTTGAAATACTTGCTGGGACGCAACGGTGTTAGTTGCCAACCAGCCTACATCTACCACTTGCATCAGGAACCCGGAGGATTGCCACACCCCGGACAGAATAAATTCTGCCCCCCTGCGGGTTTCCGGCTACTTGCTCTGATCTTTTACAACCAACAGGAATGAAAAAAGGGATTGACAGGGCTCAATGCTTCTACCACAATGTGTGAGAAATTTACTTGATAATTCTCTACAGCAGAGAAGCTCAACTTTATGAACTCTATATATGAACTGTACTGTATTAACTCTTAAGTGAACTATGAACTACTTAGTGAACCGTGGCGAAGCGTGGTATACTTAACCGGTCATCGCCGGGTATATTTCCTATAGGACATATACCCGGCGATGACCAGTTAAGTATACAACGCTTCACCACGGTTAGTGAACACTCCAGTATAATCGTAATACTCTTAAAACACTATAATAAACTCTACTGCAAATAATATTTTTCTACAACGGTATTTCATAAGATGTAGTAGTATAGTATTGCATAGTACAAGTTCACCATATTTCGCAAATCATTGGGGAACATATTGTGCAGTATATAATTGTCAAATAAAAAAATAAATGAATAAACACTGTATTATTCAGCGAGGTGGAACACACGAGAGGGTCTCTCCGCCAAAAAAGCCTAAGCCTAATGTATTATTATAGAAATTATTAAAACAAGGGAGCTCTAAAGGGAAATATAAAAACAACTTAACGTTTATCTGACAATTCTAATATTATATCTGTTCATTGGAATACCTTAACATATATTTGACAATTCAAATTTTATATCTGTTCATCAGGTTCATTGCTCGTTTATTTATTTATTTATCCAATCACACAAAAATTATAATATTATGATCTGGCAAAGAAAAACTAGGCTGAGCCTGTACTATTTCTCTTCCAAATTTTGATTTAATAATACAGTCCAAAAGAAGGTTTTGTATTTCCTTACAATAATTTCTAGTCCAAGAATACTGAGTAGATAATCAAAAATTTTGAATTTAAAAACGTTGATTCAAAAGCAGTAAAATCACCAAAGAGTTCCAATATTTCAATAATATTGGAATTACTTTTGATAATTTTAAGCTGAAAATTCACAATTCTACTACGAATGGAACTAATGGAAATAAATTTATGTATGGAAATAAGTTTGATAAAAAAAAAAGGTTGAATGGTCACGTCTCACCTTACTGGACGATAAAAATGCTTCTTAAAATCGTCGAATTCCAACTGCTGATTGAATTGCACGAAAGCTCATTAAATTTAATCGCATTCAAATGAAGTCCAGCATCAGGCGTTGAGTCTGGGACTTGGGCAGCTTTCAGGCTATGATTCACAATTATTCTCCAAAGTTATAAAAGAAAATTGTGAAATAATAGGCGAAAATGAACACACTGAAGATGAGTGATACAGACATTGTTTGAAGCTGTTCCAGTAGTATATAGAAGATGAAGCTCAGTTATTATTAATATGTGTAGTGAAGAAGGTTGAAAATTGTTCTAATATCGTTCACACTAGACGCTAGACGGCTATAGTGACTGACAGGGCTGGGTGTGAAGGAAGAAAAATGATACGTTGCCGGGATGAACACGAAGCTTGGCAAGACAAAGAAGAAAATGAGGATGAAGAAGGAGGAGAAGAAGAAGAAGAAGAAGAAGAAAAAAGAAGAAGGCGCTAAATTAGATACTGTGCCTTAGCTACGCCCACTAAAGGAAAGAGGAGAATGGTAGAGAGGAACAGAGTGAGAGAGTGAGAGAAAGAAAGAAAGAGAGAGTGCAGGCTGACATAAAGAGAGAGAAGAGAAATTGAAACAGACAGAGAAGAATTTAGGAAGGGGGAGTGAGTTATACTAGTTGGGCAGGGTGCTAGAAACATAGGAAATGATTGTAGTAAGGTGAGGAAAACAGGAAAATGATAGAGAGAAAACACGTAATCATAAGAAGGAACTCTTTGTGGCTGAGTAACGGGAAAAGGAGAAGAAAGATAGAAATTGGAATGGGTCAAGATGGTAGTAAAGGACGAAAGAAAGATGCAGTGCTCAAGAAATAACTGTTAAAACAAAAAGATGATTAGTCCGGGGTAATGTAATCCCGTGGGAAAATCTTTTCTTGAGCTCTGAAATCTATGCAGATCTCTTCATTAGGACTAGTATAATGAGAAAATCCATGGTGGTCAGTGTCAGTCAGCAGCGAATGCAAACTCAAAAACAAGATAGCCGCCATAATTTATTAGATAGCCTGTAAATTGATCAATATTGAAGATGTCTGTAGTTTTCTTTGCACCAAAATGTTAACAGAAAAATTCTCTAGAACTATTATAACTAGCATTTCCCTATATTATATGAAACATATTGAATTAGCAATGGATTTTCAAAAACCGAAGATAGAAAAATTGAACCAATATCTATACAATCTATTTGTTTTTTCCCAAAATAATTTTTTCATCAGATAGAGTAAAATGTTAAATCTACAATTTATAGAACTATTCTTATCTTCAAAATGATATGTATACTCAACTGTACGTTGATTACTATTGACTACGTTAATTACTATTGACTACGTTAATTACTATTGTTAATTCGGAATGAAGGCTTGCACGGGATGCAAGCACTTCCTCAATACCCATAAGGTCATAAGCAAGAATTATAAAATCAATTTTGTCGTGACTCCTTAATGATACAGTCATGAAAATGGTATCAATCTCTTCCTTAGGACTTGCTGAATTAGAATATTGATGGTGGCCAAATCAAAAATACTCGCCACAATGAATAGACCACGATGGCGGCAAAAATTTGCAGAGATTCACGGTATTGCATATATCTTGGTGATTTTTAAGAAATAGAACTTCTCTTCACCAAAATGCACTGCGTTATGTGGGCTACAAGCTGTATTGAATGAACGTTGGTTAGAGCACAAATTCGCTTTGGTTTATAACATTAACTTCAACCTTATTCAATTTTTCATGCACGTTGAATCAGTTTTTTCTCTAAAAATTACTCTGGTTGTAACGAATATGGATGTACAGTACTTGATACTCACCTGTAGTACTGTTTCCAAGCCCGAAAATTATGTAAAATTTGTGATTTTTAGTTGATTACTGACGGCTGGAGCATCACTGGAGAAGAGGGAAAATTAACCTACTGAGCGCAAAAGCGACTATTTCCCACTTGTTGCATGTAGTGAAAAGCAAGTTGTTTTTGCGCTACATAGAACAATCTTCTCTCTTTTAAGCTATGTCCACACTTGGTCGATTACCGTTTCGACTTTCTTTTCGCCTTACACATCACATTAAATTAGTTGTGAAAACGAATGCTGCACTGCATGCGCTGTGCACTTCACGCATGCTGTGCAGCACTAAAAAATTGACCAAGTGTGGACATAGGGATTAGCAGCTGTTTGCTGCTGGATGCTGTCAACACTTCTCAACACCGACTATCGACTGTCGCACTCTTCTCATAATCGATTATCGACTGTCAACACTCTTCTCATCATCGATTATCGACTGTCGACACTTCTCATCATCGATTATTATCGATGTCTGTCAGTGTCGGCCGTCCAATTGAGCGTCCCGACGCCACTACTTCCTGTTTCAAACGTGCGTCAATATTTGCTCACTGGCCGGAAACGTTGATTGGCCACCGATTGTGGCTGCCTGCCCCCCCCCCTTCCCCTCTTCAGCCGGACATCGTCAGCCAAATCAACATCCTGATTCCTGTGTCCAAGAAATGGCTAACTACTAGGGGTTTGGGGATTTCGTGTACTAAATAAAACCAAACTCCTCAATTGGTTCAGGGATGATAATTTTTTCAAGTTCAAACAATTGAAATTTAACTGAAATTGAATTTGAATAGAGCTAATATTAGGAATTGAGCATGTACTACACCTACAGTGTAAGGATAGTACATGACACCAGACTCCCTTACTGGTTGAGGTGTGTTTTATCTAATTTTTTTTTCATTTTTCCTCAATTCAAACAATTGAAATTTGACAGAATAGAGCTAAGGATACTTCATAACCACAAATTCATCCCCTGATCCTTTGAAACAACTAATATTGGAATTTTTCCTGATTATTTTGAATGGATGAAAACTCGAATTTATTTTCGACTAAAAGTGAACTCGAATGAAGCCTAACTGAATTTCCAATTATTGTCAACATTTCTCCACTCTCACTGGCCACAAGAAACAATCTCAATGAGTAATCAGAATCTTTGAATTTGGAATCCTCCAGAGAACTTAATCATAAAAAATATTCCATGTCAGTATTTCACATCATCTACACTACAACTCTTTCAACTGCACGAAAATCCAATTGAATTTCATAACTACTGTAAATGACGATGACATTGTATTGACTTAATAAGACCCGTTAATTGGTTCTTGTTGCATTGGTTCCGTAAGATGACATCATTTTACGGTCGTTAAATTTAATGGGATCTTTGTGCAACTGGCCCTTTACTCTTCTGAACATTTAGCAGTGAGAATCTGATAATTTTTTCTCTTCACAATAATTATTTTTCCTATTTCTGTATATTTTCGTTATTATTTTGTTTTGTTTAGCTGTGCGTAATTTTCCGTACTCCTCAATTTTCCAAACTCCTCAATTGGTTCAGGGATGATAATTTTTTCAAGTTCAAACAATTGAAATTTAACTGAAATTGAATTTGAATAGAGCTAATATTAGGAATTGAGCATGTACTACACCTACAGTGTAAGGATAGTACATGACACCAAACTCCCTTATTGGTTGAGGGGTGTTTTATCTAATTTTTTTTTCATTTTTCCTCAATTCAAACAATTGAAATTTGACTGAATAGAGCTAAGGATACTTCATAACCACAAATTCATTTCCTGATCCTTTGAAACAACTAATATTGGAATTTTTCCTGATTATTTTGAATGGATGAATACTCGAATTGATTTTCGATTAAAAGTGAACTCGAATAAAGCCTAACTGAATTTCCAATTATTGTCAACATTTCTCCACTCTCACTGGCCACAAGAAACAATCTCAATGAGTAATCAGAATCTTTGAATTCAGGAATCCTCCAGAGAACTTAATCATAAAAATATTCCATGTCGGTATTTCACATCTACACTACAACTCTTCCAACTGCACGAAAATCCAATTGAATTTCATAACTACTGTAAATGACGATGACATTGTATTGACTTAATAAGACCCGTTAATTGGTTCTTGGACATTGGTTCCGTAAAGATGACATCATTTTACAGTCGTTAAATTTAATGGGATCTTTGTGCAACTGGCCCTTCACTCTTCTGAACATTCAGCAGTGAGAATCTGATAATTTTTTCTCTTCACACTAATTATTTTTCCTATTTCTGTATATTTTCGTTATTATTTTGTTTTTTTTAGCTGTGCGTAATTTTCCGTCAGTATTTTTCCATAGTTCTGTAATTTTTCGTTGTGGTACAAACCTCTGTGTAGTTTTCCTATTTTCCGTTGTTTGTTTTGTAGCTCTGTGTAATTCTCAATAATTATTTCTTGTGTACCTCTGCGTAATTTTCCATCAGTATTTTCCGGTCTGTAATTTTCCATTGTTATTCTTTGTAGCTCTTTGTAATTTTCAGTTGTTATTTTTTTTGTAGCTCTGTATAATTTTCCGTTGTTATTTCTTTTGTACCTCTGTGTAATTTTCCGTTATTATTTTTTTGTAGCTCTGTGTAACTCTCCGTCAGCTTTTCTCCATAGCTCTGTAATTTTTCTATCACACACACTCCATTTGTTAATCACTTACTAATTACTTATCTTGTCACTTCCTGTTATAAGCTGTCAATGATAAGTATCCTTTATCTGAAAAAAATCCTTGGTGAAGAAGCTGAATGCAGCTTGAACTCACCTTACTCAGCATTCTAATAAACTAGCCATTGACCCAAGACATCAACAGCATCTCTGAACGCCCGATTCAACCTTGGGTAAGGCTGTGAAACGGCAATTGACAGACCTCAGACTCTGACCTCCAAATTGATGGTGAAAAATACGCGGCACTACGTGAATAGCTGTCCGGGGAGTTTCTCGTTCAACTCGACGGTACTAAGCTTGAAAAAAGGTTTCCGTCGTTTTCAATTCTCCAACTCCTTGTCAAGATCAGAAAACAAAGACGGATCAATACATTCGATCAGAATTATTTCAATTTGGATTATTAGTAATTCTATTTACTATATTAGACAAGCTGTCCCGGCGAACTTCGTATCGCACTCTTCCCCCCCCCCAAATGTCCCCCTGTCCCCACTTTACTCCCCTCAAATATCCCCCCCCCCTTCATGCCACCTCAAAAATGTCATCCCCAAATAAAAATACCTCTTCACCCCAATTGGCTTCATGTAAACCCCAAAGGTTCATTCTACCCCCAAATGTCACTTTAAATATCCCTCTCTTGTCAACCCCCTCTTCCCCATCAAATGTCACCCTTCTTCCCACCAATTATTTTTTAATTTTCTATTTTGTTTTTTTTTCATTTATATTTATTTCTTTTTAATTTTTTTTTTAATTTTTTTTCGTTCTTCAATTTTATTATTCGAAACAATAGAACATGTATGATGCGAACGATAACTCATGATTACAGCGATGATTACAGCGTAAAAAATAATTAGAGCAGAAAACCTAGTACAAAAAGAAATGGTACGGAGCGGGATTTGAACCCGCAATCTCTAGCATCAAACGCAGATGCTTTACCACTGGGCCACTGAGACTTGGGATAAGTTGGCTGATTTTTCTGATCTTGAAACACGTTCATCTTTCCGTTGTACGGTTTGGCCGGCAAGTTTGAACATAGGTTTGTAAAATGTTTGATAGGTTAGGTCATTAATGTACTAATTATTTTTTAATTATAAAGGGATTTTCTTATATTTTAATACATATTATGTTAACCAGTGCTGTAACAATTCAAACTAATCCAAAATTATCTAAATCGGTTCAGCCGTTCTCGAGTTATAAGCGAGCGTACAGACACCAACTCTCTTTTATTAATATAGATTATTTGTTTCAGCATGATAACTAACATGATGAGTTTTATGACTGTTTGGTCTTTTCAAAAGAATACAATTTAACAACCAAAATATTAATCATGTGTTTAAAGGAGCTCTGGTGACTACATAAATTTGTTTTGAAAGCTTTCTTCCTGTTTCGTTTTCAATGAAGATTTGCTACTATTTAAGGTGAAGGTTTATGACAGCCTGGTCTTTTCGAAAGAATTAAGTATTAATAGCCGAAATGATAATTTTCACTTATTTCCAGCTCTAATAATAATCAGATCAATGTTATTTTGGAAGTATTTTGTTCCTTGTACGTGTTGATTGTGAGCAATATTGGGACTGCATCCAACACTTGCTTTTTGCAAGAATTCATCACTATGGAACACATTTTTGAATATAATCTATTTATCTGTTTTTAGATATTGCAAGATTATTCCACTATTGGAAACAAGAAACAAGTTATCTTACGTTCGCAGTAACGCATGAATCTGAAAATATGGCGTCTGACATCTGTAGGGGAGAGAAGAAACAAAAAATTAGCATTATTGTTCTACCATAAGCATTTGTTGAATGTGCAAGCTCCGTTCACAGCACCATTTTCTTCTCAAACAACGCAATCCTTCCATAAGTGACTAGGGGTGACTGTATAGACTTGAATAGATATAACTTCCGTGTTGGCGTATAAGATAATTATGGAAAGCAATTCAAGTTTGTGCAATTATCCTTCTTCTGCAATGAAATGAAAATATCCTTACATTTAATTGCTGAGCAAAGACAATTCAACCTGAATTCATTTTAATCAGAGAAAATAGAAGTCAAAGCTCTCCATCAATACCCTACTATTTTATTGCAATTCTTGCTGGATTATAATTTAGAGAGAATCGAATTAAAAGCTCTCTTTTACCCTACAGAGATTGCTGTCCAGTATTCTTCCTGGGTAAACCAGTCTCTTACTGTAGCAGCTCGGATTTTGTCATTTTGATTGCACTGCATTTTTTGCGTCTTAGCTAACCAATTGGCTCTCGGACACCATAAAGCATTTGCAGTGCTTGACTAACAATTTGTAACAGGTAGAATCCGGAACTATTTGCCGGAGTACAAGAATGAAATAGTTGATGGCCACCGTACAGCTTTAGTGGATTGGAAATGCAATTTTAATTAATCACAAACTGGCAGCCAGCAGCCGGCAGCAGACCTTTGAAATTGGTGTAATTTAGTTGGCCGCATTTACGACCAATAACCTTGCGCGGCTCACTTGCTGTGCACAGCAGATTCCCTACGTGTTTCCTCTTTCCTCTCCATCTTCCTCTTCTTCATCCTCTTCTTCTTCTTCTTCTCTTCTTATTCTTCTTCTTCTTCTTCTTCTTCTTCTTCTTCTTCTTCTTCTTCTTCTTCTTCTTCTTCTTCTTCTTCTTCTTCTTGTTCTTCTTCTTCTTTGTTGTCTTTCTTCTTCTTCTTCTTCTTATTTTTCTTCATCTTTTCTCCTTCTTCTTCTCCTCCTTCTGATCTTCCTCCTCCTAATTTCCTTACCTGCACCTACTGATCCTTTTTTTCTTCTTTTTCTTCACCATCTTCATCTTTCTTCTTTTCCCATCTTCCTCTTTTCTTCTTGTTTTTTCTTCTTGTTCTACTCCTTCTTCTTCTACTTCTTCTTCTTTTTCTTTTCCTTCATCTTTTTCTCCTTCTTCTCTTCTTCTTCTTCTTCTTCCGATCTTCCTCCTCCTTCTCCTTACCTGCACCTACTGATCCGTTTTTTCTTCTTCTTCTTCTTTTCTTCTTCTTCTTCTTCTTCTTCTTC
The DNA here is from genome assembly GCA_017141395.1 of Laodelphax striatellus. NCBI lineage: Eukaryota > Metazoa > Arthropoda > Insecta > Hemiptera > Delphacidae > Laodelphax > Laodelphax striatellus. The sequence goes on from CM029536.1 coordinate 13,157,928, forward strand.
TTCTTCTTCTTCTTCTTCTTCTTCTTCTTCTTCTTCTTCTTCTTCTTTTTCTTCACTTTTCTTCTTCTTGTTCTTCTTCTTCTTCTCTTTTCTTTCTACTCTTTCTTCTTTTTCCTTCTTAATTTCTTCTACATCTTCTTCTCCTTCTTCTTCTTCTTTTCTTCTTCTCTCTTCTTCTTCTTCTTCCTCTTTTCTTTTCTTCTTCTTCTTCTTCTTCTTCTTCTTCTTCTTCTTCTTCTTCTTCTTCTTCTTCTTCTTCTTCTTCTTCTTTAACTTCTTCTTCCCTAAGTGTTTCCTCTTTCGTCTTTCCTCTTTCAATTGCCTCGCCTCTTTCAATTGAGGTATAGTCGCGCTCAACTGGCTCAATTGACGATAATACCACTTTCAAAGCCAGCCTCTCATTCCTTGCAGTTGAGGAGTTGGTGATTGCATTCACAATCGTATGGCGTTTCTGTTTCATTTATGGCAGAAAATAAAAACTTCCAGCACTTCATTCGAACATTGCAGTCGACGGATTAGGGCGAATGAAATAGTGCAATAATACCACTAATAAACCCTTCACTATATGACGGTTTTTTGAATTAAGAGAGATGAGATGTAATAGATTGTATTTGTCTTGAATGCTTAGTGCTGCGATGATTGTTTAGCACTGTTAATACAGGGCTAAACGATTTATCCAATTTGGAGACCAACTTTTAGAAAAAGGAAATATGGATACAGAACTAGTTCTTGTAAGGTACTGATGAAACTTCAATGAATTGTTAATGTTTCTCCAATAATCTAACGTGAATTCAGAATTGCACTTGTTACCTTGGACAAACTGAGTATTCACGACAAAACCATACGCTTTAACGCTTTTCGACCATATGAGGTGAGAATGATTTCCTGTTATTGGATTACCAACTTCAAAGTAGTTTGTTTCCAAATCTGATATGAGTTTAAAGTCGAGACCCAAATTATAAGGTTCTATATTTATATTCATTTCATAAAAGTTGCTATAAATAGAATATTATTCTGCTAGAAGAACAGTTGAACGTGTTCGAAGATGAATGAAAGATGATTGAATTTTGTCAATTATTCATTTTCTGTTCCAGGTGAGACTCCAACTGAAGCATGATTGTTTCTGAGCTTCTACCATGGAGAAAGCAATCGTATGTTATCCGTATCCAATAAGGTGATCTACCTTATGTTTTATTTGTGTTTGTAAACAATTAAGTAGTCGAACTGAAGTTAAAATTTATATTTCTTGTGCAATTTGTCAATTATGATGTTCATTTTATTCTTCTTCACTCTCTATACTGTTCATAGAACGTATACAATCAACTTTCTGTCTTGAATATACACATACATTTTTTAACATTGATATTATGGTCATGTTTTTTTTCAGGAAATTGTCTAATAATAAGGGCAAATCTCGAGTGATTAGTATAATCTTGTAAATTGATGACTAAAATAGAAATAGACATTTTAATATTAATAAATCCTCTCAATATTACACATGACAGATGATATAATTCATATTCAGTATTGATTTAATTTGACGCTTAGCAATAGATTTAGCATTGCCATCGTACTCTACGGTCATCAGCAACGTCAAGAAATGATATCTCTCTGTCTATCTGATGCTAAGCGTCAAATTAGTGAATGTTACTGTACAGCATGTTTCTGAATAAAATTTTTAAATCAGTTTTCAACCAGTCCTCCTTTTGCAAGTTGAGCACGGGTAGCAATTTGGCACCCAAAGATTTTATTCAGTGATAGAATGCAGTCAATATTCAAATGCATATCACCGTCCATAATTTTTACTGTTGACACCAAATCGATACATCAAACTCGTCATAGAGTTCTAATCAAGTTAAAAGCACTGTTCAATTCGGAACAGAATTTGAATTCATGATAATTTTCTGTCAGATAGAATCTAATGCTATTGACGTAGCGATGAATCCTTCACTTTATTGTGTTATGCGCAGTAAAGTTCCGCTTATACAGATTTCACTTATCTGGATGACTTTAATTCATTAATTATCATGAAAGCTTGTCGTCCAAGAGACCAAATGTGAGAAGTCTGATATCGATTCAGATAAGTTGATTAGATTCAATGGAATTCGAGTTTTCAGGATAAATTCTAATCCAGCTAGGTAATTAGAATACCGTATTTACAGTGATATTCATGTTATTCGACGCTTAGCATTAGATAGATAGATAGAGAGATATTATTTCTTCGCCTTCGTACTCCACGGTCATCAGCAACGTCAAGGAATGATAGCTCTCTATCTATCTATATATTGCCAAGCGTCGAATTAATTGAATGTCACCTTCATAACCAGTATTAAGAAGCATTTTTCTCATATATTTTATTAGATTATGATCATTTGTCATAGAACTTAAAAATGCATGTATAGTCACTTCCAATTCTGAATCATTCCAATATCATTTATTTATTTCAGTGATCACATACTTTTATCTAGAATCTCAGTCGATATGATTATTGTAATCCACATTATTCAAGTACATAATCTAATCTCGAGATATGCTTGATGTAGGTCAAGATTACTGGATGATCTAGACTAGACACACTAATTACTAGACACACTATCTAGTAATCTTGGACTTAGGAAGGTTTTCCCTTTCATCGATCACACATTGACGGTGCATTTCTTTTTCTCACGATGTGCGTTTTAAAGGATTCCAAAAAATTATTGTTTTCGTTTCTCATGTGAAACGTCTCCACAATATACTACAAACATGGACTCCAAGAAACCATAAATTCTGTTCTGAAAACTAGATATTCCAAACCAATTATTATTCTCGTTTCTCATGTGAAACTTATCTCCCAATGTACTACAAACATGGAACTCCGAGTAACCAGAGGTTCAGTTCTGAACATTGACTTTTTATACGGGAGCAATTCAATCTTGGTGTTGAGAAAGCCCCATAAATACTTATCAGAAGAAGTAGAGCCATGATTTCGTGGGGGATTTGCACGGCGAACTTCTATATCGGTTTTTGTTGTGAGCCCTGGAATAGCCGTTGAGGGATGGATGTGCTTGGGGAGGGATAAAAAACATTTTGGCGGCCAATTTTATTACTTGGATGTCTTTCTCGCCAAGCTGAAAAGAAAGGATGGCTGAAAGTGGATAGAAAAAATGTATGAAGAGGGAGTCATTCTTCAATATATGTCGACTGTGAAGATTGGGATTGTTGAAAGTAGGCCGCCTATATTTTTGTGGCTGTTCCAATCTCCTTTTTCCTTTTGACTTATTTGAGGTCATTGCTTTTCAACCCCCGCGAATCGCATTTCTGACTTCTCACCCTGCAGCGAAGTATGAATCTGATTTCCCTACGTCGTGGTATGACATGATGAAGATGAGCTGATAATACTAGAGATTTAAATATTGAAATCACTCTTCACCAATATTTTGTACAGAACATCATGTATCATTTATATTAAATCTTGATGATCCACTATATAGTAGCACTAAGTACAGTGACTCTAAACTCATTATATAGAGTCACAGTAGAGCAGCGTTTACACTATGTAACTTGTTTATAAAACATTTGTTATATAAGAAGTTTCACAAAAATGTTACAAATACATGTAACTTGTTATACAACAAAATATATTATTTTGTTATAAACAGTTCGCCGTGTTTTTTAACATGAAAAAAGGTACAGAAACCCCTTTATCAACCCTATTATTATTAAACCCGTATTATTTATCAACTTACTATCAATCGATATTATTGGTGGTTAGACCCATAAAATAGACCTTGCCGTGTAACCCACATTTCTTTTAATGGGAAGAGTAAAGAGGATGATATTTAGTAGCTTATAAGTCAGTTTTTCTTCTTTTGAATATCTCAATACGATATTTCAAAAAAGGTATTTTTCGATAAACTGTACCGTCTGATAACATGTATGCTGATTGAGGAGAAATATATTGAACCTATTGAGTAAGTGACCTATATAGCTAGAAAATTGAGACATAGAAACCAATTGAGGTACCGGCTTACTGAGAGCAATCGCCATTGAGGAAGTATAAAGAAGGAAGATTGATCTAAATCATGTACTTCATACTTCTTGACTGGTGTAAGTGGCTTTGGAAAGCCGAGTGAAAAGTAGAAGAAAAACACGAGCAAGCTCAAACTCAATTTGAGGTAACGAGTAAACTTTCCGACTCGAACAAGTTCTTCGACTCTCTTCAGTTGTGAGTCGATAACTGCCGTTCATTGCCAGTTGTTAGTAGTTCATTCCTAACAGAAATCAATATCTCCTACCAACTATCTTGTTTTGCGGTGGCAAGCGCCCCCACCAACCAATCAAAGCTTGCAAAGTTCCAAACTTCGAAATTGAAAACTTCTAATTGAACTGATGCCGCAATAAATAAAAACAGGGGACTGATTATAAATTATTCTTACAAGTCCGGTAAAACGGGAAACCGCTATCACACCCCAAACTTAAAAGTTCATTGTATATTACGACGTGCTATAGATGTCCAGTGTGAAACCGCCTTTTTCCCGTATTCATAAATTTTTAAATTAATATATATTATTAAGTAAATTAATTCATTATATATTATTACTAAAAATAGATAAATAAATTTTTAAAGTTATATTATAGATCTATGAATTTTTATAAAACCTACTAAGATTGCATGCAAATTATTTGTAGAATAAAATTTTTGTTTGGTTTCATAATATTATACTTATTTGTGAAATTTAATGTGGGCACATGCTGAAAAACCTACGGGTTTAGCATGACCCGAAATTGTAATGATTATTAAGAAAAGAAAAGAAAAAAAGATTCAAACTTTTAACCATCTCACACTTGGATGATCTGGAATATCACTCAGAAACATCTCTCTCTCTCAGAACTCTCAACCTGAAATATGATGTCGGTAAAAGCAATCCATTCTAGATTTTTCAGAAGTTCTCGATGCCCTAAACATCAGAAAACTTTGAAAACTCCATCATTGATGATAAATTGCTCCAACAAAACTTCGATTTCTGCAAATCATCTTCTGCAATTTCCATAATTTATTTCAGAAACTTTGCGAGGTTATTCATTTATTTCCACACCAGAAAAATATATTCAACGGAAAAGGTATCCTTGATACGAATAATAAACGGATTATTCACTAAACCGAAGACGCAATGGCATTAAAGCTGGTAAGAATATTTTTGTACAGAAGCAGAAACGAGAAAGAATTCGCCTAGAAAAAATGGCAAAGATATTTCTCTGGAGAAATTGATCGCACAAAGCTTTAAGCGCTCACTGAACAACTCGCGTTACCCTAACAAGCAATATAACAAGAGGCAGCTTAACCATTTCAGCTCTCCTAGGCAAAAGGCTACTCCCATGATGAAACATGATCGAACTTCACGTTTGCAAAGTGGGACTTATCTTTCGTCTTCGATACAATTTTCCCTACTTTGAAAGTAAAGGGCTGTGCAACTTCTAAGTGCTTATTAGCGGCAATCGGAAAGGGGATTTATGTAATAAGTTTCCTCTAGTAATAAGTTCATTGACGCTTCGAACGTCCAACTGATGTTTTTTTGACCATTTGGAAACTTCAAAACTAGGTAATTTTGAATTTTTTGATCGAGATAATTGATTTTTGTGGGTGATAGTGAGTAGGAGTATATAGAACTTCTCTTCGTGAATAATCATAAGCTCAAGTGCTAGGAGAATGTTGAGCTCCAAAATTCGAGTGGTGAAGATACACAATTGAACATTTCAAAGCTCTTGGAAGTATTCAATATTCAAGATGAATATTGAATAGTTGAAGATAAGAATATAAAATGAAGTTATTCATTCACTCAATAGAAATCAAGGAAATTAGAAAAATAAATTCACAATACAATAAAGCCCTGAACATCAAATTTCAATAATTCATTTAATTCAGTTAACAATGTATTCAAGCTATAAATTTAAAGATCGAACTCTCCTTTTAAATCCACTTTCCCAGATACTTTATTCTCATATTTTCTGTCTTACAGCTATTACAACTATTCAGATAATTGTTGATCTGTTAATAAATTAATAACGGCATTTATTCGAATTTTTCATATAACAGTTGTACAAATAATACCTGTATATACAAAATTGTCGGCAAATACTCCAGGGCAAGGTTCCTTCTGGAGGAGTTATTAAAGTTTACATTGAATTAACAATAAATACAAGATAACTGCTGTACTGTATTTGATTTGACGGATCAATGGAAGGAAATCACAATAGTTGAGCTTCGTCAAATAGCGTCATTTTAATACACTTAAATTTCTTTCTTCCAATCGGCTGCCAATTCCAAGAGAAATCTTCATGAAGATTTACCCACATTAAATGAATGCTCAGCGTACTTTTTATCATCACAGACTAAAGATCAAATAAGGTGATTTTTCCTTTTATAGACAGTATTGATCATTTGTTGATTCATTCATTTATTGACTACACAACATGTGCACTTATGTGCAAGTTGTTTGTGAAACTACCGTCGCCCCACAGTCAAAACTATTGTCAACTACCAATCAAGAGCATCGACTAGCAAGGGAATAATCGGATCGCGTGTTTACTGTCCCTGTGGCCTACGCATCAGGAAATGATGCCATTACTCCGAAAGCTTACACACAACAAGTTGACGAGTCTGCTATTGTCAAAACAACAACAGGCACTCAACAAATCGCCACACATTATGCAGACGTCATAAACGTGATGCTTGGGGACTTGTGGTCAGTAAATCGTAAATACGTACTGTTCAATATGTGTCTGATTAATCCATGCTGTCAGTCGTAACAGGTTTTCAAATCCGCTTTCAAATTGGAACAGTCCTGGGGAATTGGCTCACGTTTTAATGTTAATAACATCTGCTGTTTAGGTGTATTAGTGCAATTATTGTGAAGATTGACGGATTTGTCGATTTTGACAATAGAACAATTTCGGAATGGATGCTTACGTATCAGAGAATGGTATTCGTCCAGCTTATAGCTGGCTGATTTTCCTGTGGCGCCTGAACTGACAATAGATTACCAAAAATGGATTAGTAGCTTTTCACTACATTCAAAGGTTAGTAGCTTCGACTATGATGCAGCCATGATATATTAAGTAATGTAAAATCATGTGAGTTAAAGTAATATGAATAAAAAAAATAGAATAGAAATTAACTTTACTGAGAAAAAAAATTACAACAGTTCTCTCTCAAACAAGAAACATTAGAAAGTAAAAGGTGAAAAAGAATTTTGTTTTGTTCAATAAAGTTAAAATAATATAACAACCATGTTATATGCAGTAATATTGTATTGAGCATGAACTCCTATACACTTTAGACATTGTAAAAAGTCGTCTCAATAACTATTCCTCGACTCAGCAGCCTGCTCCTTAGAAATCTTGGAAACCTGTATTAGTGGAAAAAGGTGGATACACACTAGACGTATATAAATAGATGATGCTATGACGATATGAATAAAGCTTCATAGGCATCTACAAAAGACTCTCATACAAACAGAAAAAGAGAGTGTAGTTGTCATTGTACTAATACAGTTAAATCTCTCTCATATTATTTCATGTTGTAAAGTATCTTAATTTTCATATTTTCAAAATATTTTTACAGCATCTTACCCCCCGAATATAATAATTATATATGTATAACACATAATATTGAACAATATAACTTATTACTGATATAAAACTTCTAGTCATAAAAAGTACTGTATTTGGTGGAAACCAACTCGAAAAATTCCGTATAGAACATCTCGGGCGTAAGTTGCTGAGGCGGCAGTAACCAAGAAAAACATGCTTCGGAAATGTTATACAGAGGGTGTGGGGAGGAGGAAGGGGTGTGGGTGATATACAGAACTCTCAAACAAGACTCGAGAAGAGTACAAAAAGTGTCGAGTGTTACAGTGTAAGGGGTTAACGTACCGCTCTTTATTCGAGAATATAGGAAGCGATGCTAAGAGATGATGCGATGTGGTTTGGAGCGAGCGAGACAGAGTTCAAGAGCTTTGCAGAAATATCGAGTCCCATAACAAGGCAAGAGTGAGACGGAATAATGTGATATGTTCAAGTAGCAACTCGTGGACCGCTGAATCACCCTTTTGCGTTTGTTAAGTCTTCAAAAATTTGATTTTCTCTCGTCTCTTTTCGCACTCTGATTCTCTCGTTGCCTCCTTCTTCCAATTCTCCGCTCTTTCCTCTCTTATTCTCTCTCTTTACCTCCTTTTTCAATCCTCACTATCTTCTCCACGACTCTTCAACCTCACTTCCTCTCTTTGCCTTCTTATTCCAATGTTGCCTTCTCGCTTCTCCTCTCTTTGCGTCCTTATTCCAATTCTCACACCCACATTTTCAACCCCATCCTTACGATTCGATGACTTGAGGGGATCGACATTTCATCTGTGGCCGAGTCAACTTTGCCAGACTCCTTGGAGATCCTTAGGTCAATAGAGGCTTTCCATCCCCTTATTCTCTTCCTTCTCAATTCCTTTCCTCCAACTTTCTCTTCCTCTTTCTTCCTTCTAACTTCCACTCTTGCCTCCTCTGCTATCTTTGCTTCTTCTCTTCCCCTCCCTTTCATCACGTTTTCTCCATATTCTTTTTCTCCTTCTCTCTCTCGTCACTATTCATCTCTTTTTCATCTTTTATCTATCTTTACCTATCCTTTCTCTTTTCTTTCCTCTTTATCGCCTAAATCAATGAAACAATACACAAAATGAATGAAGACATTAATTTAATAGTTGAATGGACTAAGAAAAATGGTCTCAAACTCAACCCCATCAAAACACAGCCTATAATAATCGGATATTCACGCATAATCAACAGCATAGATTTGAACTCAATCCATAAAATTATTGTTGATGGTAATGAAATTCCCTATTGTAGCTCAGTCAAAAATCTTGGAATTCTCATGAATAAAACTTTAGACTGGTCAGACCATGTCAATAGCACTTGTAAAAAAGTTTTTTCAGCTATGCATTCATTGAAGAAGTTGCAAGATATTTTTCCTAGAAACATTAGATTATTATTAGTTAAATCTCTGATCTTCCCTCACTTTATTTATTGTAATTCCGTACTTAATGACATGCAAGTCACTCTTAATGATAAACTACAGCGCTGCCAAAATTACTGCCTACGGTTTGTGTACTCCCTCGAACGTCATGACCGGATAACTCAAGCCCACATTACAAGCTCAACTTTAAAGCTGCCAGAACAGAGACTTTTTCGAATAGTGAAACTTGTTAGGGATATTTTAAAATATGGTAAACCTTATTATTTCAAAAATGATTTTAAATTCGTTTCTGAAGGTAGGAGGCTAGACGTTTCAAGTACTAGAACCGGTGAAAATACTTTAAGAATACCAAATCATCGAACAACCATTTATACTAAATCTTTTCTTGTCAGCGCCTGTCGCGCTTGGAATTCACTCCCGAATTCTATAAGATCCATTGAGAGTCGAGCGGGCTTCATCTTAAAATTGAAAAAATATCTTGATAGATTGACTGAGTCCGTCCAACCCTGAACCAACCACATGACAGCCATCTTTCATCCTTCATTCATCCTCTTCTTAGTTATAAGAATTATTTTATTCTAAAATAGTTTCATTTTCACACACTGAATAATTCATTATTATAAAATATTGGTTTTAATTAATACTTTTCATCCATTTAACATTAACATTTTGTTCCTCACAAAAGGCGAGGTATTAGTTCCAATTTATTACATCTAGCTTAATTAACATAGATTTTTTTTCAAATTAACATTCTTCATCATTCATTAATTATTTTATCATAAGCGTCCATTACTTTGTGTATCATCCAAATAATAATTTTTAGAAGCTATTGATCTTAGATATACACGATCTCGTATTTTTGCTTCCATTCTATACTACGACAAAATTTCTTCATTTAATGTATACGAATAATTTTTTATTAATTCCATCATTATTGTACATTTACTCTTGTTTATCATTTACCTTATCTTATATCACATCTTATCTTATCTTATATCACATACTATCTAGCTTTCACTTAAGGTTTTAGTTACAGTTATCTGAATTATTTTATGGTTGAGTGTTGATGGGAAGGATGTCCTTGCATCCTTCTCCAAGAATGAACATTTATGTCCAAACTCCGCCATTTCACGTAGATACAAAATCAATTACTTATATTTCCAATGAATCCATTTAAATAAAATATATCATACTAGTAGTTGTATTCAAAAATCTTGAATTAGAATTTATACCTATATATTTTCATTTAAAATCTCTCTTAATTCATGTTTTGTTCAATTAATCTTATGCTGTAATTATTATTTTTAAATGTCGTTCATTGAAATGACTTTTATGACCTAGAATTTAAGCAACATATTTTGTAATCTGCGTGAATAAAGTGATTATTCTATTCTATTCTATTCTATCGCCCTCTTTACTACTCAATCCTTCGTCTTTCCAATCGTCTCTATTTGTCTCTTTTCTTCTCTATTTGTCTCTACTCTCCCTAACTTTCCTCTCTCTCTTAATTTCTGTTTGCATCTTTGCATCACTCTTCACCTATGTACGTCTCTTTACATCATTCTTCCTTCATATCTCTCTCTTCCTTTCACTCCTTTTCTCTCTTCATGTCTTCTTCTTTCTCTTCACAATATTCTTCGTCGCCTTTCTACCCTTCTCATTTTGATTTCTAATTTCCTTCACCTACTCGCTTATCTACCTTTCTTCTACACTAGTTATTCATAACCCAATTTGCTTTTATTTTTATTTTTAATTATTACCTACTTTTTCTATCTTCTTCCGAGACTTCTCTCCCTTCTCATCCCATCATCTGGTCTTACTCGTCTTTTGCTTCTCTTTATACTTCGTCTATTACATATTATAACGTCGTCCTCTGTTCCTCTATTATTTATACTAATATCTTCAAAGTCTATCCTATTAAAACTCATCCATAAACTACTTCTTAACTCACGTTCTTCTCTATAGAATCTAGTTTTTTTTAATCAAATTTCTCCCTCCTGTTTCTCGTACTAATAATACTCTTCTTCTATACCACATCTTCTTCGTTTCCTCTTCTCAGCATCTTATCTCCTTCCAATACTCAAATCTCTTCTTTGCTTCCTCTCCTACTCATTACTCTCTTCTTCTTGACCATCTCTTCGTGACTTTCTCTTCTCAACGTCATATCTGTTCCATTACTCAGACCTCTCTTTGAATTTTTCCCAGATGACTGTTTTATATCTCTTCTCTCTCTCAATAATTCTCCTCTTCGCTCTTCATTTCTTTCCTTGTTCAATCGTTCTCACAGCTCTCTGTCACCTTATTCCCTCTATGTCTTCTTCTAAGAATCTTCATTTCCTCTATTTATACATTCTCTCTTGAACTTAACTACTATTACTTATTAATTTTTCTTCAATATTTTCAATTTTTTTTAAAAAATGTTTTAAAGATTTTGTCATTGTTATCATAATTATTCTCAATATTTCTAATTTCTATCTTCAACTTAACTTCTTATTATTTTTTTCACCTCTCTCGCTTATCTTCCGTTTCCTGTTTCTCCGAATTCCACTCTCTTTATCTTCCTCTATTTCTCGTAATGCCTCTCTCTCAGCTTTCTCTATTTCTCCGAATTCTTCTCTGTTTCACATAGTTCTGAAAGCTCTATTCCTCCCCATTCCTTCTCATTATCCTCTTCTACTTTTTATTCAACATTCTCTTATAAGCATCAGCATTCTCAATATCTCTTCATTCTCTCTTCAATCCAACTTATTATCAATTCTTCATCAACTCTCTCTCACCTTCCTCCATTTCTACGAATTCCTCTCTATTTCTCACTGTTTTCACAGCTCTCTTCCTTCTTCTTCTTTGTTCCTCCTGTTTTCAGCATCTTATTTCGCTCTATCTCTCCAATCTCACTTCAATTCAATTACATATTAAATCTTCATCAACTCTCTCTCTATTTCTTATCTTTCTCAATTTCTCCAAATTCCTTTCTATTTCTCATCGTTATCACAGCTCTCTCCCTCCTTCTTCTCTGTTCCTCCTCTTCTCAGCATCTTATTTCGCTCTTTTTTCCACTCTCACTTCAATCCAACTCCCTATCAATTCTTCATCACTTCTCTCTCACCTTCCTCCATTTCTACGAATTCCTCTCTATTTCTCACTGTTTTCACAGCTCTCTTCCTCCGTCTTCTCTCTTCTCCTCTTCTCAGCATTTTCTTCTGCTCTCGGTTCTCTCTTCAACAAAACTGTAGTGTGATTCGTCCGACGCCAGCTGATACAAGAGTGGATCGACCCAGCCACTGCTGGCCCCAGCAAAGCGCAAAGCAGTTCGTTAGCTTGGTGGTTTGTCAACTGGAGCGAGTGGAGTAAGTGGAGCGAGTGTTGCGAGTGGAGCGAGTGATGATTCACACCCGCAGGAAACTAACCTCGTTCTGGGAATCAAACTTGCCAATCGCATCGTCCTTTAATCATCTTGCTTCTCCTATTCTATCAATTCATGGAGTACTCAAATTATGGAATATTATATCCTCTATTAACAAGCTCATAAAGTCTTATAAATTATCATCAGCTCTTACATTGTCGGTTGAATCTCGGAAACCTCAAAAGTATTGATAATTCGCCTACACATTGTTGTTTAAATCTGAAAGTTCATTAGAATGTACAGTACGTTCAAGACTGTTTTCATATTGAATTATATTTTATACATTCACATCACAATACTTAAAATGAAAACACAATGATATTATCAATTCTACTATTATATTTGAAAAACAATTAAACAATTTATCAGAATTGAAAAATTCTTGTGTTCTAATCTTAATTATCATTGAACAGTTCTACAATCTCAATAGTGACTATAGAAGTTTTTCATCTACATCAAAATTATTTGACAAGTAGCTTGTATAGACAATTGCATTATGTTTAAAAGAAGACGTAACCAGCATGCTAAGTTCAACTTAATGACTCCCAAAAGAGGGCCACCTGGGTTATGGAAAATTATTTCAACCATTTAATAAAGGTCAACCAATAAGAGATAACTATAGATAGCTCCACCCAACTAATAATATACCTACCTACCTCAATAAATGAAGGTGAATCAACCAATAAGGAAGATACTCAATTCAAAATCTTAAAAAACCAAGGAAGAAATTTTAATGTTTGAGTTCGTCAATGTGATATGACCCAGTTCAATAAGAGTGATTCTAACACGGATAAAGCCTACGGAGTTTGATTATAGCTTCTATATCTCTCCATTGGATAACAAACGTTCGAACATCTTTAATGTCAACAACAGGAAAATGTCTAGTAAGTTTTTCTTGTTTCAAAAATTTCTGAGACATTTCTCTATGGAATAATATTCACAACAGAGCATGGAATCGACCCGATATGATATTCATCCCCCAACCCTTCACCCCTCTCCACCACCATTCCATCACGCCTGTTTTGTTGTCTGTTTGGAAGTTTGTGCTGCCAATCTCATTACAAACCTAAATGGATTCCACTTCCGCTACAAAAGACACGCCATCTATTTCTTCTCTACCTGCAATAGCAATGTTTAGGTTGGAGTAATATTTCCCGTGTGGTCTGGAAGGGAGGGGGAAATATGGTGCTGGGGTTAGAGGGTAGAATATTGGGAGGAAGATATAGGTAGGAAGGGCGTATTTGATCCGTCAGATGCCGCTGCGTCCCGCTGAATTAATTTTGAAATAATCATTTGAAAGCATTTTCACCTTGCTGAATTTGAATGGATGCGGCGGATAGCATTGAGTAGGAGTTTATTGAAAAATATGGGGAAATTGAAATGGAATTGGTACGAGAAGGAAGCTTCGATTATCATCATTCTGTTTCGTTCTCGTTTTGGAAATATCTATTTATTTTGTACATTCATTTAGTTTTGTGTTAGTCGAAGACAAATCTAAAACTCCTGACTATTAATTTGATTTAATTTGATTTTATGTTCAATAACAGTTAATTTGGTAATTGCTTATTCATCTAGTTTTGAATTAATTTTTTAGATAAATAACTTTAAATTTTGTCTATTCACTAATTTTGAGCTTATTCTGCAGATACCTTCTGATTTTGTCTATTCATATAGTTTTGCGTTTTTTCTAAAGATATCTATTTTAATTTTAGATTTAGTTCGTGTTTGTTACGGAGATATCTTATGATTCAGACTCTTAATATAGTTCTGTGTTCACTGTGGAGATATCTATCTATTTGATAAATAATTCATTAATGATATAGCTGTTTGGGAATCCTTCAAATCTCTGACTTCTTCTTCCACAATTCATAAAAATATTCACAATTTCATGAAATACATTTATACAATAATTATTTATTGATTTTGAAAGTATTCTTCCTGAAGAACTCTTAATGTATCTCTTAATTATGTCCGAGTTGTATTCCATATTCCTTCTACACTTTTCAGAATGCTTGACAATCATTGCAATTATTCTATTTCTCGAGCCACTCCCTTGTTTCGTAAGTCACGATAAGCTGTGAGTCCCAGATACCTGAAAAGCAGACGTCAAACTTGTCTCTAATAATCACCCTCGCACAAACCCAAATGCTCATGTAACCAACAGGAAAAAGTAAGCCGATATTAATGTTAGTCTATTACGTCTATGTAGCTCTAACAACCCTATCAAGGTAAGCCGGGTAGTGTTATTTTTCCTAGGAATGTCATGTTTCTAACAAGGAACATTATTCCAAGAAAAGCGTCAGATTGCTGGAGCTCTTTTTCTACATGCGTCCAAGAGAAGTGAGAGTGAGACTTCTTTCTACAAATCAGATTGAAGCTGTTTTTTTCATGTGTCCAAGAGACTTCTACTGCGTAACAGAATAAGAAAGTAGCATCTGTGAGCTGACAGAAATTGATAGTCGACAGACTCTGTGTATGTGCATCCAAGATATCACGTCAAGGAAATAGGCTGTGCACTGTCTGAGGAAAAGTAGCTCTGATATTCTTTTCCATAACTTCCACGTGGACGAGCGTGAAATGAGATTAGCCTCACGTCAAGCCCACGAAAACGTCTTGAAGCGAACAGTCCTTGGGGGTTCAAGGTATTGTGGGGAAGCTGTTGGGCGAAAGTAGAGATTTTTGGGGTTTGGGGGTAATTGTTCTAGGTATTCTCGGGGTGTGAAGTGGGTGGAAAAGGGGGGTTGCTGGAGAAGATTGGAACGTAGTGCCAGATAAGTGGTTCGACTCGGTCAATTGTGATTGAAGACGTCAATTAGCTCAAGGAATCGGAAAGTTTACGCTGCAAAATTCCTTGGAATCCAGGCTTAGAGAATTTTGTTCGCTACGAAGTCGAAATGGCTGAGTGACTTGAAGACAGATTTCAATTGTCTTTCATGTATTCGTTTGTATTTTGAACAAATAAATGAGTATGAATATGTTCACATTATTGAATCAATGTGAACGAATGTCATATACTTTGAACTTTTATTAAATCATAGCCAAATCAAGTGAAGTCTTAATAGTGGAAGACAGATTAAACAAGACGTTGATAGGAGAGAATAACGGTTAGAATTTGATTTTTGAATTTTAAAATATGAGAGGAATCTTAATACCGTATTCCAAAGGATCACTTCCACAAAAATCATGTAGTAATGGATCAAAACGAAATCAAATTTTCAAAATTCTCATCACTTCCTCTTAGAGTAACGACATAAAAATAACTTTTCTTACATTAAAAAAAGTCTTTCCACTCTTGGTATTGTTTTGAAAACTTTAAAAATAAATAACAGCTTTTAAAAAACTAACACCTTCATAGTATATAGGTATAATGTAGGCGAATATTGTAGGTTGGAAGTGAATCACACAGTATGAAAATAATATTATTCGAATATCATGTCAATGCCTTTTAAGGGAGTTGGCAAAAGTGTGGAGGATTTCACCGAGCTAACCAATCAAAAGGGACATTCAATGGCCACAATATGATTATACAGTACAGTTTCTGTAGCCTGCTAGTTACCTTCATGGTGAATGGTGAACCACCTGTTGAAAATGTGACTATTCTGCTTAAAAATCGCTGCTCTCTTCATTCAACTAGAATTATTGTTATTCCAGACGATTTCAGAAAGTTAATCAAATTAACGGTCATAAATAGACTTCATCTAATGGAACCAAATCAACAATCCCAACCAATCAATACCCCTGATATTTACTCACTAGATTAGCTTCTAAAAGCTTTATCACTTAGCCACATTAGCTTCTAAAACAATTAGCTGCTCCATGATAGTCGGAAAATACGAAGAAAATGAGTGCTAATGTAGTCGTAGTTAAACATGGCAAAAGTTTGACTGCGATTTTCTCCGACAGACAGCGCTCTGTATTGGACGGACATCGGTTGCTAGGCAACGATGACCAGCAAACAAAGTGGACTCAGGTGAGTGTCTGGAAAGGTAGAAAGATACATAGAGAGGTCTCACTGAGGTGGTCAAGCTTGGATCAAACACTCAACACAGCATGCTCTGTCCCAATTTCATTGCAAATTTTGAACTCTACAAACGATCGCTTCGACAATTAGAGCAGGTGAATGAGTGTATAGATTGTCTGTAAAGGTAGAAAGATAGGTTGTAAATAGATAGGTAGTTGGATAAATGACTCTATTTTTCACTCTGTCCAAGTTTACTGCAAATTATGAACTCTACAAACGATCGCAACGATAATAATTAGAGCAGGTAAATTGAAATCTATATAATAAATATATAATCTGAGTGTTCAAATTATTTGTTAAGGTAGGCAGATAGATACGTAGGTGTTAGATAGATAGGTAGATAGATAAATGACTCTATTTTGCACTCTGTCCAAGTTTACTGCGAATGATGAACTCTAGAAACGATCGCTTCGACAATTAGAGCAGGTGAATGTGTATATAGATTATTTGTAAAGGTAGGCAGATAGATACGTAGGTGGTAGATAGATAGGTAGATAGATAAATGACTCCCATTTTTCACTCTCAAGTTTACTGCAAATTTTGACCTCTATTATAAACGGTCGCTTTGGAAATTAGAGAAGGTGAAGATTCCTTTGGCGAAGTGCAGGAGGTTGTGGATGTTTTAAAAAAATTGGTAAATGTTCATCAGGACATCACTATAAGAAAGGTTAGTTAAGATACTAGCACCCCGAATACAACAATATTGGTGAACTTTTGTAGCTAGGCTACATAATCTTCTGATCAAATGAAGATGAACCTTCCTGTCATAAAAATCATCCTTGTAACTCTTGCAAAAACCATCCTGTTGAAGTTTACTACAAATTTTGACCTCTATTCTATATAATTAACATGTGAAAATATTCATAAATGTTCCATGATCTGTTGAAAGTAATGCACTGATGTATCAGGTACTGTAACTTCAGTAATCGAAATAATAATCAATGAAGCTCTGAAAATACTCTTCAAATATTCCAAAAACACTAACTTGCAAGGCTATGAGAGTTGAAGATATCAAGGCTATAATAGTCATCTATTAAGATAACTTCAGTAAGATGACTTCATAGTCATTATCAGAGTAGAGAATCAACAATTCAATCGATTTCATCCTTTATCGAGTGGCTTCCTAAGGGTAGGAAGTGCAAGAGAGATAACGATACAAGAGCGGGAGAGAAACAACGAATCTAACCTTGTGAGAGGTTATCTTCTAATATGCTGAATAATTGCTTTCAATTTGAACAATCCAATTATAGAAACGGTTGAAAGACTCCAAATAATGGGTAGAACATGAAATACGAACATCAATAATAGGAACATCAACACTAATAAGAATATCAATGACATTCCATGAATTTGATTGAATTCCATCATCAAACCAATGATAGTGGCAGTTGAGTTCTGTGTTTAATGTTTCCAGAAAGCAAATTGATTGTATAATTACAATTTATTATTGTTCAAGTATGATTACTATCATTATTTATTACTTCAAAAGGTTACAATAATTACAATTCAAATTACATAATATCACAATAATTGAAATTACAATAATATTCATAAAAGTTCTTCCCTTGATGATTAATTATACAGTCAAATCCTTTGGATCTTTCTTGGTTACTCAAGGATCTTCTGCTGCTTAAACTTTGATTGCAGAATTTCTTTCTTTCGACTTAATGCATTCCATCAGCTGAAAGTGTTGAGCATCTAATTGGTGGTATTAGCAACATTAATTGAAACGAAGCACTTGACTTCAGTTGCCGGCTTATTTTTGCAAAAACCAATCAAACTTTTTCATCGACCCAAACTGCAATTACAGAAGAAGACGCATCGAAGGATCTTAGAGGATCTTGGCGATTTTTTCCTATAAATGGCCAGACAGAGTCTCTCTTACAATTCAATTACAGTTGTATCAGAAGCTTTGCTCACAAATTGATTAAAACTTTCCCTGGGCTGACAAGTTTAGCGTTGCCTTTTCCAGAGGGCGTTTAATGCAAGTCGCAACCCACCTTTGCAGCCCGATTGAAAGTCTGCTCGCAAAACAACTTGACCTCTTAAGGCTGCGGCTAATCATCCATTAGGTTTTATTCCTTCCCGTGAGATAAGGTTTACTCAAATTGAAATGGATGTTTACCAATGTGAGTTTGTTAAACTCTGTCGTCATCTAACTTCGAATCTTACCTTAATTAACCTCATCTTATCTTAATCTTACCTTATCGAACCTTACCTTGAACATTTTTGCAGTTATTCAACAGTTTTGCGAAAACGCTTTTCAGGGCGAACAGTTTCCGAGCCTTTTCCGAAACTTTTGTAAACTTTGAAGCAATCTGTTTGAATTCTTTCACATTTTTGATGCTGCATCACATTAATATATTCAACATCAATCATAGTTACAGAAACTATGATAAAATATCAATATAAATAATATAAAATAAATAAATACATCCTGGAAAATTGAACACACACGTTAACAGCGATTATAATTTGTTAATCGTTGATGGAACAAGCCTTATCAATTTCATGCTTGCAAATGGAACTTGTAAATGCTATTGGAATAGACAAGCCCCTCTCAAAATGAACTGCCTTCTATGGGAGTGGCTTGTCTACTGTCTAGGCCAATAGCTATCGTTCTCTTTGATAGAACATTCATCTATCAGTCGTTTCGCTCACTCCATAGCTATTCGCTCTCAAGTTTACAGATAGTAATCTTGATTTACTCTGTTGTTATTAGTTTGGTTCCAGTCAACCAGACATTGAGAATGGTGAAGCAATAACTGAAAAAGGTACCTCGATATAATTATAAATTGTGACAAGTTTTAGTCTTTTCATTTGACATGTGATCGCATTGAAACTAATCCTTTCCTAACTTTATCATCAATTTGATAGAAGTAGAACTTTATTATAAATTATTTATCGGTGTAACATAGTTGATTATCAGCTCAAATCATACACATTCGAGTCAAATTTTACATTACTATCAAGTCTTCATTAATTTCATAGAAGTAGAATCATCTCACTTAAGTTGTTGATATGCATCCCAGATCACGCACATTTGATTTCAGTTGAAATTACCATCAAAACATCTCATTTTATTGATTTGATTCAGGTGTAACTGAATTATCTTACTCATCGATTTATCGTACTTGATATGCATCACAGAGATCATAAAGGTTTAATTTTAGCTCGACTTTACTATCGGAATTGCTTTGAAAATCAAATTATGCCATTGTGATATTATTGCTATTCAGTGCCATCAAGTCTCGAGATTACGGTAGTGAAGGTTTATCATCGGCAATAATATTTGGAGCGGAGATCTGAAGTGCGGCACTGTTTTATTGCCAGAGTTTTGATTTTATGAGACAAGTTGGACAGAGAGTTTGTGTGTGTGTAGGTGTGTGTTAGACAAAAGAAAGGAGATGACTAGAGCGTGGACTGCATTTGATAACGTTATAAAAGAGGGTAGCAGTTATTAGAAAAGATCTAACCTTTGAACTTCGAGGTGTGAAATTTCTCAGTTGAAGAGTCCTACAATTTGGTATTGTGGTGAGGGATGTCTGGTAAAGCAGAAGAGGGGAGGGGGTGGATGGAGGGAAGGGGTAAAGGTGGGAATCACCTTTGTGGTGGTATTCATGAAATTTGAAGTGACGTCAGGATATATAGTACATAGTGCCTGTGTTTGCGCGTGCGTGCGCTCACGTTGGAATTCAATTTGCAAGAGACCGGAGCGAGCGAGTAGGTGCATACAGAGCGGTTGATCGTTGTCTGAATATTCTCTGCACTCATAAACTAAGTCAATTATTTCGAACGCTAAATTAAAGATAAACCAGACTGGAAAAGTCGTCTACGTTATATTGCACGCCTGTTGGGTGAACACTAGATGAGGGAAAAATTGAAGGATTCCATGAACTGTTTAATTCACTTTTGTGATATTTTCGCTAAAAAGTGCTAAAAATAAAGTTGGTTGAAGTAGAAATGAACTGTTTTCATGAACTGTTTAATTCACGTTTCTGATTTTTTTGTTTCAAAGTGCTAAAAATAAAGATGATTAAATGAAAAATGAAGGGTTCTTGTGAACTGTTCAGTTTACTTTGGTTCATTCTCTCTGAATGCCCTAATATTTTCCTTATACGATGCACTATCACCTCTATAATAATCATATCGTTATATTTCTTGTTCCAGTCGCCACATTGATCTCATTGATGATCCTAGATTTTAAAAATGCTTCCTCAATGGTTATATCAAATGATTTTATATGAGGAAAAGGGTTTCTGCTTTTTCATATACTGGGACGTCTCTATGCTGCTACCTGCTAGCAAGGTTAGTTGTTAGGCAAAGCTTAGGACCGGTGCGTTGAGAGACGAAGCATAGAGATAGAGAGCCTGTGTCTTCTCCGTTTCAGTATATGAATAAGTACAGTGAAATTCATTTAATTTGACGCTTGACATTAGATAGAGAGACATCATTTCTCAACGTTGCTGATGACCGTAGAGTACGATGGCAAAGAAATAATATCTCTCTATCTATCTAATGCCAAGCGTCAAATTGAATGAATATCACTGTACTCACTGGAGGAAAGTAGGCTATATAATATGATAGATAGCAGATACTATAGAGTGGTCCATTCGCTGTTCCATGAGGCACTCTACAAGATAGCTGTAACTCATTTGTATGACCGGGCGACTATCAGCTGACAGGTGTTTGAGTGTGAATGCGCCTTGAATGTATGGCAGGTCGTGTTTGAACAATACACGTCTCCGTTATTGAACATGGAGCACACACGCATGGAATACGAGCAGACATTAAATAAGCTCTTCGCATGATTTCCGCTTTCTGGGAGAAGGGGATTTGCGCGATAAGCAGGCAGTTTGAATGGATAGCGATCTGGGATGATGGTGCAGAGAATTCCTTCTACTGAGATGTTTGTGTCGTATCACATCTGTTAAAGGTTCCACACACACACACTAGAGTAATCTGCACAGTTTAATAACCCGTGGCGGCATCTCATCGTGTTCCTCAACTTTTCCTCCATCTTGCTACAAATATCATCTTGTAAAGGTGGCTATAACCGTATCGAGCATAAAAGAAACGAATGAAAGAGTTGTCAAAACCTAATGAATTTTGCTCTCTCCATTGAAACTCATCTTCATATCTCAATCATCTTCTCACTCAGGCCTACCCGGCGGCCTCAATGCCTCATCTTTCAAAGTGAATGCTTTCATTTGCATTATTAATGCCTTATCGTATTTCTTTGCCTCCGTCTTTTAGCTCGCAGCTGCTAGAAATTCTGCCTCTTTGAAGACGCTCGCTGCTGTTATTAGGTTCTTTCTATTGAGCTTCCTGCCTGGCAAGTAATCCACTTCAATTATTGTTATTTCAAGGTGGTTATTGGGAGTGAGCGAAGTCGAGTTTCCGAGTACTGGCCATAACAGTAACTGGCAGTTACTGGTATTACTTTTTCCACAGTTAATCTTTCAGAGAACTGGTAGCCTTGGGGAAAAATATTTTCATTTTAATCTAGTATTACCTTCAATAATAAATAGCTCCTTAATGTTCCATTTTGTTTCTCATTCTGCACTGCAGTTAGTATAGAAATGCCCACTTTTCCAGAAAACTCAAGGGAAAAGACAGAGAAACTTGATTCATACATGTAAGAATGCTAAGAGCCAGTATCATCTTCAAAGTAGTGTATTAATGTGTATAATTTTGAGCGTACAAGTTGATATGCTGAAGGGTAGAAACGGAACAAATGTTTGATTATTGAAATATGCAAAAATAAACAATAATTTATTCGTGTAGATGCGATATTGATATTCTGTGTATATCCATATCGAATAAAAATACTAGACATTGTCAAGATAGCATACTAGTGACTAGTTAGAAAGCATATTCATTAATTTATTGATATACTGGTTTCTGTTATTATATCATAATATCAGATGGTGAACTAAAACAAAAGGCAGCAGTATACCATGGAGCGAGTTGGTAGTAAACGATTGGTAGTTGAATGACCTATCAAGGTGAACGACTACTATTGGTCTAGACTACGGAAGTGGATTGTCTAGGCCAATAGCAGTCTTTCAAATCAATAGGTCATCCAATTACCGCTCGCTGCATTGCTTGCTTCTGTTGCTCATCACTTTGGCTTTGTTTTACTGGATATTTTTACGAGTGTAACAACCGAGACAGGTATCTCGATATCCCAATAAGAGTTTGTGCAAAACCTCTAGTCGGAATGTTCAGATTATTGTTTTAATTCATGATCATTATCTAAACTAAATGAACTTTCATTATCAAAACATACAAACATAACAGCTAGAAACCTGCCATACACGAATAAATAGATCATCGAGTGTAAACAGTTTCAAAACAATAATTGTATGAAAATCTGAATTTTCAACGTTCTAACGATCTTGCAGTTTTTTTTAGAATACTCTCAACACACAAGTAAAGCTTATAAAAAGGATTTCAAGTAGAAAGAAGAGTATTACAGCAATAATAAATGCTGCTCTTGAAGCAAAACTGGAATTTGTTTGAAGCCTTTTTTATCTCAGAGCAACTATTCTCAACGATAGAATAACAATTCCGCCGTATTATTCTTGAGAGCGGTCTCATGCTCCCAGAATGCAATCTTCTTCACTCGTCTCAACATCTAATTTCCCCTGGTTATTTCTTAGAGCGATATTCTCTTGTGAACCCATGTAATATATCACGACTTGAGTCTGACATACTATTTTCTGTTGTTGAAACTATCATATCACAGGAATTTGAAATGTTGCTCTTCGTACTGCAGTACTTTTGATCAAATGGTTTTTAGTTAGCTAGGATTACAAACTAGGGTTATTGTAACTAGATATTGAACTAGTTATAAATATAACGATGATTATTAATGGCTATACAGATTTGATAACTTCAAGCTGACTGCACAAAGATGAACTAAAATATAATGACGATTATCAATAGCTTTACAGTTATGATAACTTCAGGCAGGGTGCACAAAAATCAAATAGATTCAAGTGAAATTACGTCATTTCCTGACGGAGATAAATGAGGATTCCATTGCATTAAATCAAAATTGAAGATGAGGATCATTCTCTATTGATGATAGACATACTTTATGATGAATTATTTAATTTGACTGTAGGAATGATACAATATGATCCACTCCGTTCATAATATTTTTTCATTCAACTTGACTGTATTGGATTCGAAATACCAGTGAAGATTCAACAACTCTCTCCAACTTGCGCAATACAATATTGGAATGCAATACATACTTCAGTTCTCATACAGTTGTGCAATGGAGCATGTTTGACCTTGATTCTGAGCCAGATTGTCAATTCACGCCTACACTTGAGCTCTAGCGCAATGTAGAGAACAAATTGAACAATGCACTGAGACTTTATGACGATAGATACATTTGTTGAGTTTAGACCCACGACTGCAATGCTGAGGACACATTCAAACATCTGCAACTTTATTAAAGGTTCCAATAATTCACTCAATTGATTCTTGAAATGAAAGTAGTTTTAATTAACAGAATTTTTTATCTTTCTCATACTAATAGCAACTATGTTTTTGTCATTGTATTGTTATAGTATATTATTATGTTACAAGTTCTGGAAGTTGCTGTTGGAATATGATATGTTTTCCCCCGAGGGAAAGGGGTCGAGAAATATTGAATTCGACTTGCTTATAGTTACAGACCTACATATACGATCTGAAAGTTGTTAAATCACTACGGAATAATTGATTGACTATTAATTCACACCGATTAAAATACTGAAATGGGGTCGACTGACAAAGAAATAAGTTCCTGCATTTGAGTGACACACATTCAGTTGCACAAACATTCAATTGAATTTAGCCGCCATAAAATGATGTCATCTAACGGGACAAATGCAACGAGAACCAATGAACTGGTCATCAATGCAATGAGGATAATCTACGCTGGTTAAACTCAATTATTTTCAGTGCAACTCAGAGCCGATAGAGTTGCAATCACGTTGTGAAAGTTTGATTACTCGACTAGTTGAGATTAGAAATGAACTAGGGCATGTACGAAACATTTTTTCAAAACTCTTCTCCCTCAACTAAATAGTTAGTACGTAGTATTCATCATGAGCAGAGCAACAGAAGTTTTCAATTGTGATGATGAACTATCTAACGATGAATTCACAAATCGATTTGAAGTGGATTTTTAAATAACTAATTAATTAAAAATAACTATAATTAAAAATAATAGTAATTTTAAAAGCATTCTACAGAATAATATACGGGATGAACATAATAATCCCTATGTTATTCATAACATATCAATGATACGGGATAAAATTCCTTATCCATTTCAGTGAAAGAGCTCCAAATCATGTTTGATACTTAGGCTAGGCGTACACCGGTTAGTCAAGACAAGACAAGACAAGATTATTCACTTTTAGTCACAATAATTCACATAGCCTAGTTGCTTATGAAGCAGCACACACCGATACAATGAATAATCGGTGTGTGTTGCTTCATAAGCAAGTATGTCAAGTACTGTGACTAAACGTGACTAATCCCGTCTTGACTTGTCTTGACTAACCGGTGTACGCCTAGCCTTACTCCAAAAAGAATTCTAAAGACTTGGAAAACAAATTGGACATTTTTTTCTTCAAATTCTTTTTCTCAACACTGTAACACAGAATATGTAAAAGAAGTATGTCAGTAAAACGAAAATAGCAAAAACAAACTTTCCCTGTTCCAATTCTTGTCGAGGCGAGGATGAAATACAATAATGCTTGCCGAAAATCGAATAGGTGTGTTATGTGGCTTTCATGTTGAATAAGAGGATGGACGAGAGGTTGGTCTGGGATCAACAAACCTCTATTGGTTTGTTTGTACTCTGGAGAGGAAATAAGAGGAGATTTGGGAAAAGGGGAGGAGAGGAAGCTCACAAGGGGTGCGGAGTAGACGAAGAGGTGTGAGGAGAAAGAGAGAGAGGACAGGAGGAACAGCATTTGAGAAACAGGAGGAGCAGGAGGAGCAGGAGAAGGATGAGGAGCAGTGAAAGAGGAAGGAAGATGATGAGGAAGAGGAGGATGAGGAGGAGGTGGAGGAGAAAACGGAGTAGGAAAAGGAGGAGGAGGATGACGAGAAGGGGAGAAGGACGAGGACGAGGAGAAGGAGGAGAAGAAGAGAGAGTGGAAAAGAAGAACTTCATCTTCCGTGAGAAAGGAGGAGGAGGAGGTGGAGGTGGAGGAGGAGGAGGAGGAGGAGGAGGAGGAGAGGAGAAGGAGGAAGAGGAAGAGGGTGAAAAGGAGTAGGAGGAGGCGGAGAAAAAGGAGTTGGAAAGAAGAACTTCAGCTCCTGTACCTACCTGAATAGCCAATCCAATTGTTTTCTTTCCAAGTACTTTTCCTCACCCTCTCTCTCACTCTCTCTCTCTGTCTGTCTCTCTCCTAATCATTTGATTCACTCATTCGCCTTTCCTCTCTGCGTTGCCATCACGTTCTCTCTCCCCTGCTACTGAAGCGCCATCCACTCTCTGATTCAATTTCAAACGTTGCAGGCAGGCAACTAGTTTAGAGTCACCTTGTGTATCACGAGAAAAGTGCATTTGACTGTGGAACGAGTTTTGGAAATGGATGGATAGAAAATTGAGTGTAAATGGGTCAACTATGCGGTCCATTTCTGCTGGAAGAAACGTCTGATCGTGACTCGGAAATGATGGCTATGGAGAGGGGAATTTGAATGGCATGGATCAATATTCTGTTGAATGGATTAGTTGAGAACCATTGATTTTTTACAAAAATTAAAAAATGCAGTTATCAGCACCAATGAAAGGAGTAGATCAGAAAAAATATTACAGATTCTCAACAAAAATATGTGGATTCTGTAAACATTTGATGAATCTTGTATCTGTTCCAGTTTAAAGATACAAGATAAATTATTCATAAGAGAATTCAAGGAATTTAAGAGCAGGTTGCACAAAATTGGATTGAAGCTAATCCTTGATTACTCTTATATTCTAATCCTTGATGACTCTTATTCTAATTGGAGTTTAAGCTCAACAGACCTTTCTGCTTCAGAGTTGAGGTAGTTGAAGAGAAAAAGCACGATTGATTAGAAGGCGTAAAGAATTTTCTACTTTTTGCCCTTTTCTGTCTCCGGAATTCAAACGATCACCAAACTACCTTCTTGCCTTTCATTTTTGAAGCACAAATTATTGAGATAGGAGCATGATAGAATAGTAGGATTAATTTTGAAATAATTCGAAATCAAAAATCAAATCTATTCTGAATTTTGATAAATAGATTAATTTTTCCTAATTTCCCAATTCGCCCCCTCATAGTACTTTTGTATTCATATACTTCAAATTCTTGTTATGAGATTATTTATTTTCAATTCTCCGTAGAAGTCATGCTTGAGGTTGAAAACAAGTTGAAGTTCAATCAAACAAACTTTTCACAACTGTACTATTCGACTCTTGTCTTCCGTATTTGAAGCCCAAGTAACTGGGAAAATGAAATTACAGTATCAAGTTTGTCTCTATTTGATCCCACTCGCTCTCATTCCAAGCCCTGAGGGAAACGAGGGAAACATGTACGCGACTATCATGTAAAAGAACGTCTTAGATTTTTTACTCACAAATTCACTTATTTGTGGAATGTGAGTTTAGTAATGATATCATAAGAAGGAATAAGCTTAAATTGATGTTGCGTGATGGCTTGTTTTCTACGGAGTGGAGTTGCAATTGGGGCAGTACAGCCTGTAGTAGTTCAGAACCAAGTCACTAGTCCGATTAGAAAAGTACAGTCAGGGTCATACTCGTATGCTTTATTTTCAATACAGAATATCACAAGAACTTTTCCTGTCCTATTACTGTACCATGAAAAATTAATTGAATGTGTAGATAGCCTAAATCATTTGCTTATAGAATTTTCAAGCTAATGTTGTTTTTTGTTTTGCATTTTATTACTTTCATGCTTTATGTAATTTTTGACAGCGACGTAATGATTTTGTGAGATGGATATAGATATTTCAAACTCTGTGAGTAAAGTTGAAATCTAACAGCAGCATGATATTAAAAGGATTTTGTGAAATGAAGGATACTTTACATTGATAAATAGAGCTAGAATCATTCACAATAAATTTGGAAAATCTATATGGCATTATAATAATTATAATGGAATTACAATATGGAATTATGAATATTATTATGTATAGTATTATAAAATACTATAAATATTATAAATTTTATTAACGATAACATTATATTTGAAGTTCATGTACCATTTAGAAATAGATAAACAAACAGAATTGTCCAAAATGTTTCTTTTTTTGAGAAGAATTCTGAGAAAAGTTAAGATAAGAGGAGTAGGTTCGTATTGATACAATTCCATGTATCACAAGAATTTTCCTATTGAATAACGCTTCAAGTTTTCTCTAAATAAATAATTCATTTTCAAGTACAGAGTATGAGACATGATGTTAAGAAGATGCCACACTTCTCCGTTCTTGCGTCCACTCTCCACATTTTTTGAAACTCTTGCATGATCTATCTACATATCTAATTTTTCTCACGGATTTATCAATCAGCACAATACAACGATGAAACCAAAACAACTCTTCATAAATTTTCCCATTCAACAAAGAGGAGACTTTAAAATATCATGAACAGAAACTAGAACTTTCAAATTAGTTCAGTTCTATTGCTGAGTATACCTTATCTTTATTATTCTCAATTCTCTCAATATTCAATATTTGATCATTTTCAAGTAGAATTCAAATGAGTTTAACAGCATTTCTCTATAACTTCCACAAGAGCAAATTTTATCCCTTCATACTCAAGTCCTAGAATTTATGGAATCATCTAATTCTCTCACTTCAATTTTTCACCACTGTCTTCCTAATTGAGCTCTACTTTTTAATGACTACTTCTTCTATTTTTTTCACTCTTCAATTCCAAGTAAAACTCGCTAAATGAAGTCCCAATTATCAATTTATCATCAACTAATGATGGTGCTATTGGCAAGTCTACTCCGGAAGAGACATGCGAAATTGGTTTTTTCGGCTTTAAAAAGTGAAAAAGGAGCCAGGATATTTGTTCGCCCCCATAATGCGGCATGCTTCCTCTATCAGGAGGAGGATTTTGTTGATCGTCGCCCGAAAACCAGTATCTGATTTCCTCCTTTCTTTTGCGCCATTAATCGCAAGTTGGCCGACGTCCAAGTGGCAAGCTCAAAAAGCTGGTGATATTTCATGTTTGCTGGGTCCACAAACCATCCACCAATTTACGGGTTGGATGCCTTCATTCGCCCACTTTTTTGCTAGAGTATTGCACTCGTCGTGAAAAAGTCTTTGCAAACAAAGTCTGTGATACGGTGATTTATGGATGCCTGGATGTGAGCCTGAAGACAATTGTACCACAGACAATTTATTCTATCAATAGGAGATCAATAAGAAGAAGAAGAAGAAGAAGAAGAAGAAGAAGAAGAAGAAGAAGAAGAAGAAGAAGAAGAAGAAGAAGAAGAAGAAGAAGAAGAAGAAGAAGAAGAAGAAGAAGAAGAAGAAGAAGAAGAAGAAGAAGAAGAAGAAGAAGAAGAAGAAGAAGAAGAAGAAGAAGAAGAAGAAGAAGAAGAAGAAGAAGAAGAAGAAGAAGAATCAATATGACGTAGAGCTGTCTCTGATTTCAGCCTACTAATTTTATTCCTTAAAAATGTGAAATCTTCTAAATAATACTGATTTGAATCCTACATCAGAGCGTAATTCTAAAATAACGTTTTTTTCCATAGAAACTGAGATTATTTAATTCATCTACCTCTAAACTCAATAATAACTAACCTATCATCATTTTTGCTCTTTCATGTAGATAATCTTATCAACATTATGACATTTCATCCGATACTTATATAGTTGAAAAATATTATTAAGCGTGTAATTCATGGAATTAATAGAATATTACTTACACTTATAACTTTTGTGATTTATAATCTAAGCAGATATATCATGTTATCTACATGAAGAAAGTAATCTAATCTAAATCTAGCACGTGGCAAATTCTCTGCTCAAGATTGATAAATGTTGCAAAAATTTTTTTATAATTTCAATTTATGTAACTTGAAAAGTTACTTAACACACAACATGAATATTTTCCAGATATTACGAAGACAAGTTACAGGCTGACTACGAAACCTGCCCCACAAACATAGTGAAATTAATAATCAATATTGCCCTCCACTTGTAGCATGTTGAGCTCCGTCTATTTTCAGAACTCCGGGCTGCAAGTAGAAATCCCTGTCGTCCAGTTACCTATTATTAGCTTCACTTGCAAGGCTGCGCTGTGCTTCATATTTCTATTTACACGCCAGGAAATGCAGAATTCGCTTCGAAGCTCATGTAGTTATTCCATCGATTCGAGGGGGTGGGCTTATCCATCGTATTTTTCCTCTTTTTCTATGTAAATACCATCTACATCATGGAAATAACAAGGTACATGTCATTGTCCAATTGTCCGTGGTGCATGTAGAAGGTACAAAGTATTCCATTTTTTTTGAGAGGGTTGCATAACTTGCTCCTACATTTCTAAATACAGTATTTACACAGATAGTAGAACACAAGCACAGACAATACAAGAAAACTTACCATAGTAATACAGCCAGTGACTGTAGTATTCTTAAACCTACCTCTATTCGAAATATTCATGAAAACTAGGAAGAGAAGACCTTTGAAATGTGTGCCTGTGCTTTTATGCCTTTAATCCTATTATATTAAGCGAGCAATTTCTGTATGTTTATATTTATGTATTTATGTATTTATGTATTTATGTATTTATGTCTTTATGTATGTATGTCATACCAATCTCGACACCGGCTTTACCCATTTTAACGAAATTTGGCATCTAGGAAGTTTGTGATACAAAAATTAGTTTGCGCCGGTCTCATCCCTGGGATAACTCGCTAAAGGACCTAAAAAGGAGAAATTGATCCTTTAAGAATCAGCTGACAGAAGAAAGAAATTTCCGTCGGCTGTAAATGATGAGAAAGAGTGAGAGCGAGTGAGTGTGTGAGTGACTATTATTTCAGCTGCTGAGACAGAGACAGAGAATCAGCTGACAGGAAGAAACAATTTTCCGTCGGTTCTTGATGTTGTTGGTAAAACCAGCGGTTCCATTACTGGAATTGAGAAAAATATCGAAACACATAAGCTGCTCCTATTCCCCTTTTTTTCTGATCTTAATTTATCTATAGAAAATTGAAAGGAAATAGAAATTTTGAAAATATTCCACAGTGTATTGTTATTTTAAAATTTGAGGCATGAAGTTAGCCATGTGATCTGTTTTTATTTATTTGAGAAAAATCGTCAAGAGTTCATCAAAACAGCTGAGCTAAAAATTGTTGTAGCAGGAATATTTCAAATTGTCAGAAAACTGCTGCTTGATGTACGCTCGTTTACTGACGTTAAATCAGCTGTTTTCTGACAAGTTAAAATTATCCTACTATATCAACCCATATTATTATTTCTATGAAGCAAAATTTTATAAGTGCGATTTTTCAAATGATATGCATTGAAACTCGATTATTCATAATATTTCGAAAGCTGAGATTGATTTTTTTATAGTGCAATGATGATTCAGTGCATAAGACTGATGGCTGTACTTAAAAAATTGTTTAATTTTATTCCTTTTTTTCCTTTAAAATTTCTATTCCTGTTCCTTTGTAGGCCTACCCCCGAGCAGAGCTCGGTACCCCGATATTAATAAGTGATTCTTCCTCAAATGAATAAGTGATTCTATAAATACTGGCTTACACGATAGAACAAATCCTTTCAATCGGATTTTTAACTCGATTAATTCAAAACTGAGAACCGATTTGTTAGTTGAATCAATTTACGTTTGGAAATATGGAATGAATAGAAGACGCAATTACTATTATGAACAGTATTTACACAATTAGGAATGAGACAATACTTTAAATGCATTGTAAATGTAGATGATGATATTGCAACGTGAGATTTTAGCTCGAGCCACTCCTCGTGTTTCGGAGGACACGCTAAGCCGTCGGTCCCGGCTGCCTAAAAAACAGTCGTTAAGTCACGTCAGAGATCCTGAACTGATCAGGAGTGACCTGAAAACTCTGACACCAGACCTGAGCCAGCCAGGTTACGCGGAATTATTATTATTATTTATGATATTGCAATAACTTGCTTTTAAATCTTTATAATTCATCGAATTTCCTTACTAGCTATCATTCTGTTGTTAAAATATTCGCAGTAGCGGAAGTCTCTAGAGTATTATATAGCATTATTAATTAGGAATCTAATTCAATTAACTATTAGCATTGTGAATGCTGATGCCCTATCCTTTCCCATGTTAAATGTACAGAATTTTTTGCACTAAAATCCACCGCTGGGGTGAACTTCGATATCTCCACCACCTACGTGCACACAGCAAATACTCAATAGAATAGATTGATAACCTTTATGATTTTAAAAACATTTCAGTGCTCAAAAATCAATAACAAGGTGATGTAAATGTCATCGACCCATTCACCTGGATTAGAGAACTTTGAAATCCAGATATTGAGGCACCCAATAAACTCCATTTATCTTGTGACAACCGATAATGCAACTGTGCCCTACTGTAGCCACCAGTTATCAAAACTGCAGGTCGCGGCCGTTGTTCAAAATCCAATATCGCATTAATGGAATTACAAAATTTCCGTACGTATGGTTGTGGCGTGTTCAATCCATTCACCGTCGATCAATACTGGCTGCATTTTATTCTGCTTTTTCCTCGTTGCTTGCGAGTCAGTTCCCGGAAACAGACGTGCTTCAAATTTTTCGGAATGGAGCAGCTCTAGCTCTCGAATAACACTATTGTTATTATTTGAAAAAATTCACCAACAATACTCGTGTTTTTTTGTTGAATACCGACAAAAAGTTTTTGTCCCTGATAACAATCAATGCTAAGCCTTCTTGAAATCCGATTCAATTTCATTCTGAGAAAATTTGGATGTTTGGGATTCAACTCATTGAATGCTCATTGAAGTCGTAGCTCAAAGATGAAAATGGTTGTTTAATGCCCGGTTTTTCAGTCGTTCAATAAACTTATTGAATCAATAACTTTTTTTTGCATTTGAAAACACATGGTTATTGATTCAATAGTGCTATTGGATCCATAAAATATCTATCGAGCGACTGAAAAACCGGGCATAAAACGAGTCCACGATTCATATGTTAGATAAATAATAGTAGCCACTACAGAGACTGTATAGAGTCTGATGTATAGTCGGACTTCAAGTCTTCATAGTACAGTACTACAGTAGCTACTACAGGGAGTGTAGTATATTATCAGTGTGGCCATTTGATGTCAAACTTATGATATGTTAGCTCTGACAAATCTACCATACTTTTGCTAATTCCCATAAGATTAGCATTGAAATGATACGAAAATCATATGTTATGAGCAATTCACCTATAATTTGCATTTGCCAGTGTTTGTTTTCATCATTTTAAGTTTTCAACGCAATAGAAAAAGTAGAGAGATTACAAAATTTTCTGATGTTGTTTCTCTTGAA
Organism: Laodelphax striatellus; assembly: GCA_017141395.1. Classification (NCBI taxonomy): domain Eukaryota; kingdom Metazoa; phylum Arthropoda; class Insecta; order Hemiptera; family Delphacidae; genus Laodelphax; species Laodelphax striatellus. The sequence continues at coordinate 13,190,897 of CM029536.1, forward strand.
ATAAGTTTGACAAATGAGTGAATAAAGATTCATGTTTGCCTGTAATTCCATATCAGAATTTGAAAATTTGACAATAGTATGGCGTTAGCGGGAATGAAAAATGTCCCAATACACTGTTATGGTCAATTACCACACTGTGATTATACAGTCTCTGTGGTAGTTACTACATAGAATTTACTATAGTCTATGGTACTTGAAGTCTATACTAATTCTTAATATATAGTAGTCACTATATTTATAAAGGAGCGATTACACGTACAATGTACAATAGTTCACTTGCAATAGTATCAGATCGTTTACTGGAACATTTACAATCTTCTATTCATCTAACGTATGGCTTTGGTTGGAGTCAAGTTACGCATCTTCTCAATTCTGTCTATAAAATGGTGTCTCTTAAATCGATTTCAATCAAACCTCAAAGAATAATATCATTGAGGTAGCTTTACTGCCTTTCTGAAGGATCGAAATAGTTGTTGAGTACAATAAACGAGCCCAAGAGTTCGACTGACAAATGTCGAAGCAATATCAAGAGCATCTGGCGAGAGAGTTGAGTACAAGTGCACCGCACCACCCTGTACATGAGACGCTCCACCAGTGTTCAATCAGCTGAGGCTGAGTGCCTGGCATTCCATTCCACTCAGGAATTTAGACATTGCCAGGTCTGACGTCATCCCCCCCCCACAGTTGTGTTCGAATCGACGTAACCGTTAACAGCCAATCAAATACATCGATAGACCACGATATTTTTCTTCATCTGAGGCTGGAGACATCCTGCGAGATTGAGTGATGAATATCTTCAAATCTGTGTGTCCTCGATACATTTTTCATGCGAATCCTTTCAGAAAAACAAGCTTAGAGCTCACTTCGGCCATCACCCTCAGCAACAACAAATCTAGTCAGAAGCAAGCCTGATAAGTCATCCAACTACCAATTGTATCTCTCGCTCCATAGTATATACTAGACACAGCAGGCTCGCTTCACTCGCTTTAGCGGGCTAGCCAAGAAGCTCCGCTCCCTGGACCCCTGGAAGAATCATCCAACAATAAGACCAGCAGGCTCGCTCCGCTCGCTGCACATCAAGTTCGAACTTTTTTAGTTCAGTCGTTCTTCTAACACATGAAAAACGTCTCAAAAACGCAAAGAATAACTGGAAAAACGTCAATATCAGGCGTAATTTGAGGATGATTTTAAAATACTTCAATTCAATTCTTCTTGTACCTTAGCTGAACCTGTGTATAAGGTTTAACCGTTCTCAGTTAAGTCGTTGTTGAAAAATCTGCAAAAACGCATTGAAAACGCAAGGGAAACTGCAAAAATGGCAGCAAATACAAATACAATCATCTGGAAGTTCCTGTTATTGGCGAAACTTCAAGTATTTACATGAATTCTGCAACATTTGTTAAACATCATCAGTCAAATTGGTATCTTTCATAATCGATTGGGGAAAATCAAAATTATCTTTGGGAAACTAACTCACCGTTATTGGCAAAATGTCCAGACTCATAAGTAACGGGTGCATATTAAAGTGATAGGGAAGCTCGTGGTACATCCTGTTGGGTTTCTCGATTAATAACATTATTCATGCAAGAAACACAGACCTCCGATCTGCATTATAGATAGGGGCCAAATGAGAATCTGCAGCAAGTCGGAAGTTGGTAGATGATTAACTTTGCCAGTCGGTGAATTCGATTTCCATATTTGCGTTTCAAGGCACATATCGTGCCTTGCAATCTGTTCCAACTTACTATTGTTGTAGGAGTCTGAACATGAATGGAATAAATTAATAAGGTTACTTTTATTATTTACAGAAATAATAATAGAATAATATATTTATGGCTTGCAAACGACGAAATCATTGACCATCAAAAATAATGAAAGAATTAATCAATATTACTTTTACTTGAAAAATAGAATAATTGATTGATTACAAACTGCAAGATCTATAGCTTTTAGCTTTTAGATCTATAACCATAACAAAACATCCTTTATTAAAGACTTTTAATTTTATTTATTTCTCCACAACATATTCAATGAATTTCATAAAAAATATGAGAGGAATAATTGTCACTCTTTTGCTTTTTCTGCTTCGTTTCTTGAGAAGAAAAAATTATCTTAGAATGATAACTTATTTTTGTAATTTATAATACTAGTTAATAATTTATTTATTTATATACAAGCTGTCCCGGCGAACTTCGTATCGCACTCTTCCCCCCCCCCCAATGTCCCCCCTCTTCTCTCCACAAATGTCCCCCCTTCATGCCACCCCTCAAAAAATGTCATACCCCAAAGGCCCCCACAAATGTCACCCCCACATATCACTCTTCATGTCAACCCCCTCTTTCCCATCAAATGTCACCCCCTCTTCCCACCAATAATTTTTTTTTAATTTCTTCTATTTTGTATTTTTTTTTCATTTATTTATTCTTTTTTAATTTTCCCCCTCATCCCACCAATAATTTTTTTTTTAATTTCTTCTATTTTGTATTTTTTTTCATTTATTTATTTCTTTTTAATTTTATTATATTTTTGTTCTTCAATTTTTTTATTTGAAACGATAGAACACGTATTATACGAACGATAACTCATTCTTAATTGATGATTCTAGCGTAAAAAATAAATTAGAGCAAAAAACCTAGTGCAAAAAAAATGGTTCGGAGCGGGATTTGAACTCCCAACCTACTGGTTGAGAGACCGAAGCGCTAACCACTGAGCTACTAAGACTTGAGATAATAATGCTAATTTTCCGGTCTTAAATCACGATGATCTTTCCGTTCTTCGGTAGCCGGCAATTTCAAAACGTACGTCTGTGAAATGTTTGATAGGTTAGGTCATTAATGTACTAATTATTTATTAATTATAAAGGGATTTTCTTATATTTTAATACATATTATGTTAACCAGTGCTGTAACAATTCAAACTAATCCAAAATCATCAAAATCGGTTCAGCCGTTCTCCAGTTATAAGCGAGCGTACAGACACCAACTCTCTTTTATTAATATAGATAATTATAATTTGAACAATATTTCATATTATTGATAACTTATATTTTAACTAATCTTATAATGATAAATGGAGCAATATGTAACAACAAATTCGTACAAATCATAGTCAGATTAATGTGACTATAACTACACTATTATAAATATTCAGATTTTTAAATCACTTTTAATTATTGAACGGAAATTTTTGTAGTCACAAAAATTGATTAAAATTGATTGAATTGTTTTGATTAAAACGCAGAGTCCAATATTAAATAGTTTCTCGTATTGTAACGGTTGTTTGTGACGTCACAGACACGAATAAGCGGTAACCTAGGTCATGTACAATCATTTTCAAGGCCAAATTCAATGTTTATCCAAATTTAACGGTACTTACTGAAGAAATTTCAGCGGAACCCAGGTTCAAAGCAGAATATTTCGTAGTTTTTCCTGCTATAACGGTAGTTTGTGTCATTTTCTTGTTATTGAATGATTATATTTTAATGATTTAATCAGTCATTATGAAGAGTAACTAGTAAGTAAATAAAATTCACTTAAAAATAACTAGTAATAACCTTAATATTGTAAGGTTAAATTTGTGTAAAATATTGAAAATATGAACACTTGAAGAGGATGTTCAACGAAAATTGATGTATCTGACAACGTCCCATATCTCTATAGCCAGGTGTTGACTGACTGATTGATAGAAAAGATTTTGTACTTGCCGACATCGTAGGGGGTGTCAGTATACATCGTTGGAGAGAGGAAAGTGAGAAACCAACCAGAAAAATCTGAAAAGTTGAAAACATCGCCCCCCAAGGGGGGTTATGCCCCCCCGAAATTTTTCAACTTTTTAGTTTGACTATTGACGGTGCTGGCGGTCGGATTTTCGGGTCCAGCTTGCAAAAGTAGCTCGATTTAAGAAATAAAATTTCTACCGGGTCAGCAGGGGGGGTCGTAGGGGGTCATTTTTAGATTTTTCAGTTTTTCGACAAAATTTGCCAAATTTTCAAGTGTCATTTTGGAATGGTTGTTGATATTTTAGTGCGGTTTTCGGGTGCGGGATTGTATCGCTGGCCGCCAGAGACCCGATTGTCATGATTCGCGACCCTCTTGAAAACCCAGGGGGGGCCCTGGGGGGGTAGGTCGAATTTGGCCAAATTTGGCCACTCATGAAATGGCCTGTATCTTTTTGGCACCCGGAAAATGTCGACTGGTAGATCATTGGATTCAGCTCAAAAGTTGGTCTAGAAAAGTCTGTATCCTTTGGATACAGGCTTCGATTTCGACCCCTATCTTTGAAAATAAATGGGAAAACCGGCTATTTATGTTTTTCCGTTTTCTTGCTCTGGTGTGTTTATTTTTCAACAAAAGTGTATGCTCTTGTATATCATTGTGATCAGCTCGACAAGGCGGAAGCAGCCATGTGTGATTTGATGGGATTGGGCGTGAAAAATTGATGTACATTTTTTTGCAACTTTTAGATTGCGTATTTTTGGGTGAGTTTTAGGTTTAAATATGTCATGTGGCACATCATAGAGCTTGGAATGACGACGAAAACCTTTTATGATGGTTCATTTTATGATTTGAAGTGAAAAATTATACTCATATTTGTTAAGGATCTTTTTCCCTATACAAAACATATGGGAAACATGAAATATGTTACTGTATGCTGCTGTTGTCTGTACAAGGGTGGTTAAATCGTGCATAACAGGGCAGATGGAGTTGAGCTCATGAACAGAACAATCTTTAAAATTGGAAAAGTCCCCCCCAAAAGGGGTTTATGCCCCCCTGAAATTTTCCAACTTTTTTATTTGACGATTTAGAGCAAAAGTGCAAGAGACCTTTTTTGTTCAACTCGCCAAGATGGCTCGATTTCAAAAATGAAATTCCAACCGGGTCAACAGAGGGCCCTGTGGGGGCATTTTTATATTGTTAGCCTTTCTGACAATTTTTGCAAATTTTAAAGGGCCATTTTGGAAGGTTGTTGATATTTTAGGGCGGTTTTCGGGTGTGGGATTGTGTCGCTAACCGCCAGAGACCCAATTGTCATGATTTTCGACCCTCTTGAAAACCCAGGGGTGGCCCTTGCCTTCCAGGATTCACAGCACCACCTCCCCACTCCCAACAATATTGCAAGGGCGGAGCCCTTCCCTCCCAGGATGCACAGCACCACCTCCCCCTCCCAACAATATTGCAAGGGCGGAGCCCTTGCCACCCAGGATGCACAGCACTACCTCACCCCTCCCAACAATATTGCATGGACGGAGCCCTTTCCTCCCAGGATGCACAACAACACCTCCCCCCTCCCAACAATACTGCAAGGGCGGAGCCCTTGCCTCCCATGATGCACAGCAACACCTCCCACCTCTCAACAATCTCGCCACTGCGGAGCCCTTGCCTCCCATGATCCACAACAACACCTCCCCCCCCCCAACAAAATTGTAAGGGCGGAGCCCTTGCCTTCCCAGGATGCACTGCACCACCTCCCCCCTCCCAACAATATTGCAAGGGCGGAGCCCTTGCCACCCAGGATGCACAGCACCACCTCCCCCTCCCAACAATATTGCAAGGACGGAGCCCTTGCCTCCCAGGATGCACAGCAACACCTCCCCCCTCCCAACAATATTGCAAGGGCGGAGCCCTTGCCTCCCATGATGCACAGCAACACCTCCCACCTCTCAACAATATTGCAAGGGCGGAGCCCTTGCCTCCCAGGATGCACAGCACCACCTCCCCCCTCTCAACAATATTGCAAGGGCGGAGCCCTTCCCTCCCAGGATGCACAGCACCACCTCCCCCTCCCAACAATATTGCAAGGGCGGAGCCCTTGCCACCCAGGATGCACAGCACTACCTCCCCCTCCCAACAATATTGCATGGACGGAGCCCTTTCCTCCCAGGATGCACAGCAACACCTCCCCCCTCCCAACAATACTGCAAGGGCGGAGCCCTTGCCTCCCATGATGCACAGCAACACCTCCCACCTCTCAACAATATTGCAAGGGCGGAGCCCTTGCCTCCCATGATGCACAGCAACACCTCCCCCCTCTCAACAATATTGCAAGGGCGGAGCCCTTCCCTCCCAGGATGCACAGCACCACCTCCCCCTCCCAACAATATTGCAAGGGCGGAGCCCTTGCCACCCACGATGCACAGCACTACCTCCCCCTCCCAACAATATTGCATGGACGGAGCCCTTTCCTCCCAGGATGCACAGCAACACCTTCCCCCTCCCAACAATACTGCAAGGGCGGAGCCCTTGCCTCCCATGATGCACAGCAACACCTCCCACCTCTCAACAATATTGCAAGGGCGGAGCCCTTGCCTCCCTTGATGCACAGCTCTACCTCCCCCCTCCCAACAATATTGCAAGGGCGGAGCCCTTGCCTCCCTTGATGCACAGCTCTACCTCCCCCCTCCCAACAATATTGCAAGGGCGGAGCACTTGCCTCCCATGATGCACAGCAACACCTCCCCTCTCAACAATATTGCAAGGGCGGGCCCTTGCCTCCCAGGTTGCACAGCACCACCTCCCCCCTCTCAACAATATTGCAAGGGCGGAGCCCTTCCCTCCCAGGATGCACAGCACCACCTCCTCCCAACAATATTGCATGGGTGAGCCCTTGCCTCCCAGGATGCACAGCACCACCTCCCCTCTCAACAATATTGCAGGCGGGCCCTAGCCTCCCAGGATGCACAGCACCACCACCCCCCCCTTGACAATATTGCAAGGGCGGAGCCCTTGCCTCCCAGGATACACAGCACTACCTCCCCCCTCCCAACAATATTGCATGGACGGGCCCTTCCCTCCCAGGATGCACAGCACCATATCCCCCTCTCAACAATATTGCAAGGACGGAGCCCTTGCCTCCCAGGATGCACAGCACCACCTCCCCCCCCCAACAATATTTCAAGGGCAGAGCCCTTGCCCCGCCTGATGCACAGCTCTACCTCCCCCCTCCCAACAATATTGCAAGGGCGGAGCCCTTGCCTCCCTTGATGCACAGCTCTACCTCCCCCCTCCCAACAATATTGCAAGGGCGGAGCACTTTCCTCCCATGATGCACAGCAACACCTCCCCCCTCCTAACAATATTGCAGGGCGGGCCCTTGCCTCCCAGGATGCACAGCACCACCTCCCCCTCTCAATAATATTGCAGGGCGGGCCCTTCCTCCCAGGATGCACAGCATCACCTCCTCCCAACAATATTGCAAGGGTGGAGCCCTTTCCACCCAGGATGCACAACACCTCCCCCTCCCAACAATATTGCATGGACGGGCCCTTGCCTCCCAGGATGCAGCACCAACTCCCCCTCTCAACAATATTGCAAGGACGGGCCCTTGCCTCCCAGATGCACAGCACCACCTCCCCTCTCAACAATATTGCAAGGGCAGGCCCTTGCCTCTGATGCACAGCTCTACCTCCCCCCTCCCAACAATATTGCAAGGGCGGAGCCCTTGCCTCCCAGGATGCACAGCACCACCTCCCCCCTCTCAACAATATTGCAAGGGCGGAGCCCTTCCCTCCCAGGATGCACAGCACCACCTCCCCCTCCCAACAATATTGCAAGGGCGGAGCCCTTGCCACCCAGGATGCACAGCACTACCTCCCCCTCCCAACAATATTGCATGGACGGAGCCCTTTCCTCCCAGGATGCACAGCAACACCTCCCCCCTCCCAACAATATTGCAAGGGCGGAGCCCTTGCCTCCCATGATGCACAGCAACACCTCCCACCTCTCAACAATATTGCAAGGGCGGAGCCCTTGCCTCCCATGATGCACAGCAACACCTCCCCCCTCTCAACAATATTGCAAGGGCGGAGCCCTTGCCTTCCAGGATGCACAGCACCACCTCCCCCTCTCAACAATATTGCAAGGACGGAGTCCTTGCCTCCCAGGATGCATAGCACTAGCTCCACCTTCCCAACAATATTGCAAGGGCGCAGCCCTTGCCTCTCATGATGCACAGCAATACCTCCCCCTTCTCAACAATATTGCAAGGACAGAGCCCTTGCCTCCCAGGATACACAGCGCCACTCCCCCCCTCCCAACAATATTGCAAGAGCGGAGCCCTTGCCTGCCAGGATGCACAGCACCACCTCCCCCCTCTCAACAATATTGCAAGGGCGGGCTCTTGCTTCCTAGGATGCACAGCATCCTGGTTTTAATTTTGAGTGTTACATTCTATGTTTTAATTATTGAAAATAAGTAGCAACCTAAATCAGTGTTCATTTAATGAAATTAAATGTTCAATCAATGTTGACTTTCATGTTCAGCTTGCACAATTTCTAGATTCAATGAAAAATGGCTTTTGGACACACTGGGTGGCACTGAAGAGGAGGTGCATATTTTCATTTTGGCTAAATTTTGGTAGGCTATTATGGAATGTAAATTGAGATTATTGAGTGTGGGATTGTGTTGCTGCACTTCATAGACCCCGTTATCATGCATTTTGATCCTTGTGGAAATTCAGGGTGTCACAGTTGGTTAATAATCGTTTCCGCACAAATATAGATGGGGAAGCGAAGGTGTGGAGGCCATGAAGTTTGTGTTCCATCATCTGTAGTTCTCTGGTGGGGAGCACTTGAAGTTGTACTCGCCTGCTTGTCCCTTGGTGAGTGTGAAGTACTCACTTCATAAAATCAACAAACCAGTTAAACAAGGGGCACAACCAAAAAAATAACTTACCAACCAAGAGGGTATCAAAAGGGGGTGCAGGGGGCATAGCCCCCTGCCGAGCGAAAGCGAGTCTTAAATCTAATTTCGTTAATGAAGCTAAGTTCTGAGATTCTCATTTTATGTGCTCATGTAGGGAAAATAGATATGTATAACTCGGTCCAAAAGAATTCGGATTGGCTCAATTATGGAACAAAACCATGAATAGAAAACAAACTCTTGTATTTAACCAGTGTCTAGTTTTGAACCGAGATTTAATCAAGTTTTTTCTAGTTTTAATCAAAGAATTCCGATTGGCTCAATTATGGAACAAAACCATGAATCGAAAACAAACTCTTGTATTTAACCAGTGTCTAGTTTTGAACCGTTAATCATGCTGAGATCAGTGCTATAATGCTCATTTAATAAGATGCTCATTTATTAAGATCATTTAATAATATCATTTATAAGATGCAAGTGCTCATGCAAGGTTATAGGAGGTGAACTGCTTTCTGCTCAACATACTTTGAAATTCTCATTTGTTAGTCGACATGGGTGATTAATTACCCGTCTCGTTGCCACTTGCCAGTTAGTTGAACTTCGAATCATTTCAGCGCATGCGCACGAGGTGAAATTGAGCGAAAAACAAAAGTCAGCAGAAGCTTCTCTAGTCCACGTTTGATCGTCGACGACCCAGTTTTATAGACGACGAAACGCTTTAACGAAACGCAATGGCAGAGGGGTGAAGCTGCTCCCATAAGGGATCTGAAGAAATAATTTACATTGGAATAGCCTCTGTTCTGTACTCATACTCTCCAACCACTACCATTTGAAGTAAGTAATGTTTCAACTCCTTGAGAAAAGGGGAATAATATTATTGGACAAAGTGGCGTTTTCAGAATTACTCAAGTACAAATAAGTTTATAAATATTTGATGTTTCTAATGGAATTACACTCATATTCCAAGCAATTTCATTGCGAAAGTACACTGTAATGACCGTGTTCATATTATGAGTATCAGTGTATGTATTCTTATAACTCTTGTTTTAAGTGTATAATATTGTTCATTAGATGATTTAGATTTTTATTCGTAGCAGATTATATAGTAGTAAGGCAATGAGCTTCATAGACGCACCGGTTTAAATGAGATAAAATAATTTACTTTATTCCTGTAGATTGTCTTTCAATCTTTCTGTCGTGAAATTCGAGTGAAAATGTAATATTTTAGGTTTGTCTTTCAATCTTTCTGTCGCGAAATTCGAGTAAAAATGTGATATTTTAGGAAGTTTTAATATTATTCTTGTTTGATTAATTTGGATTTGTTTTGTAGTAATCTGAGAATTTCAAATTTATTGTTCGTTAATAGTTTTTTGGACTCACAATTTAAGTAAGATGAATCAATAACATAACCTCTGGACTATTTATCAAAATTTGGGAAAGAAACAGTTTTGGACGGATGTCTCTTGATTCTTCTCACATTGTAATGTATCTTGCCAATAAATGAATAAAAAAAATCGATATCGGCTCAAATTCTAGTTTGAAATAGTACCTTTTAACTTGTCAGAGAACATATGTTTTTACGAGCAATAGCACAATACTTATAACCTACAAATGCTGAATCTCGCAGATTATTGAAAAGGTCTTTTAAAAAGTTATTCTTTGAAAGGTCTTCTTTTAAAAGGTCTTTTAAAGACTTAAAAGGCCTTTAAGACTTTTAAGCCTTTTGATTATTATGTCAAAATCACTGTTTAATTATTACCGAAACAGCTGATTTCTGACAAGTTGAATGGATCGTGCTATAATGTTAACTACTCGTTGATCAATGATTTATCAGTTGAGGGAGAAAAAATTGATTTAAAAAGATCTGTGTACGAACTGCCATGTATACAATACAGTTTTGTAAAATGATTGCATATCTGTGTTGAAGTGGAATCAAAAGTTGAATAGGATTGGTTCTGTTATGCTCCCCTGTAATTACTTGGATTGATATTAGTTTGCATATACAAAGCTTCAATTATTCTGCAATTCTCCGAATCTAAGCGGAAACGAGAGAACTACCCATCATCACACGTGGCGTTTATTCAGTACAACATGATTCGTCAATCGCAAGTGATTATCAAAACAGGTTGACAGATCTCAGTGTATCAATGAATTATCTCAGATAATTACAATGTTGATAATGATGCAACTGCAGTTATGATTTAACAAATTTACGTCTTTGGCAATTTCTTGTATTTTATCCAATATGGATTACTACCACAACATAACCATCACTACTACACAAAATTTATTTTCAGCCTCGGTATATTCCCAGTATCTTGTACTAACGATGTTATAATGCTTTATTCATTTATTTAAAAGAAAGTACAATTTACTCATAGGATGAAACACAGATGTGTTTTAATTGGAGAGTCTTTTTTTATAAATAATTATCACGTTTGTTATTGATTTAATTATTGTTTTTCATATTCCAGGTGGAGACGGCCTGTCAGGATTCAACGCTTTCAGTAAGTTAATAACCGGCTTTCTACATTTCCACATTAATAATTATTGGCAAGCTGCAGTATGAAATTTAGCAATTTTCTCTGAAAGTGACAGCTTGGTAGTCAATATGTGGGTCTCATGGGGAGCTGTTATTACAGAAAATGTACAACTTGCAAACAATAGACACGTTATTATTACTTGCAAATGGACAGCCAGAGAGAGAGGCGGGGTGAACGACATTAGAGGAAGAGAAGGAAGTTGAGAGAGGTTTTGAATGGTTAAGGTGTGTGTGTGTGAGAGAGAGAGAGAGAGAGAGAGAAAAAGAGAGAGATAAATATGAATAGATATATGAAATAGATAGAAAAAGAGTGAGAGAAATACAACGAAGGAGAGAGAGAGAGAGAGGCGAAGAGCGTGCGAGAGATAGAGAGTGGGAGAGGGGGTGAGAGAGGGGAATAGAGTGAGAAAGAGTGAGGGAAGAGAGAGAGAGAAAGAGAGAGATAAGAAGAAGAGAGAGAGAAAGAAAGAGTGAAAAGGTGGGGAAGTGCAATTTATAGGCAATATTGATGGAAAAGTAGAGAAAACTTGAAAAGAACAGAGCTGAGAGTTGAGAGGGGATTTGAGTGAGTGAGAAAGAGTGGGAAGAGAGAGCAAAATGATAACGACGAAATAATAATTTTGATGTATCTACATGAAACGGCAAAGTTAAAACATACTTGGAAATGGCCAATTCGTGGAAAAGGATGTCCAATGATGTCCTTTCCATCAAAACTTGACCTTGAAAAGAGAAAGAGAGAGAAATCGTAAAGAGTGAGTGTGTGTGAGAGAGACAGATAGTGTCGAGTAAGAGAAAATGCAGACTCGAATACGCAATGGTCAAACTCCCTTCACCGTCTCAATCAATTCGAATTCTCCGCCAAATGATAATTAGACATTCTGCCGTTAATTTTGCATTGACAGTATTTGATCACGTGATTGATGTCAGGTGGTCGATACTGCTTCTCTGCTGTCCAGCTCTTTTTTCTATTATTTCAGCTCTCTTCAGAACAATGCCCGGAAACATGAGCGAAGCAGTAGGCCTGCAGTGAAGGTGATCAATCAAATTCAGTTGTTCTCTTGACAATAGAATTTCGCACGCTTTCTCTCTGACAATCAACGGTCCCAAAACCGTGGTCAAAACAAATCCACGTCACAATTTAACCTAGTTTGTCTCTCTTGTTGTATGATGATAATTATTGCATATACAGTACTATCAGGCCAGAAACTGTTACTTCTAGTAACTGTTTAATTTATAGTTTTTTTCTTGTTACTTCAATGCTAGACTGAACATTTATTCATTTATATATTATTCATATATGTATATTCATTTATTTATCCATTCAAGAAAGTACAAAATTAACAGATAGGTTCAAAACACAGACACAAAGTCCAAAACGTGTTCTTTTCCAAATTTTGGTAATGATTTCCAATGAATGAATTATGTTTACATTCACTATTTCTCACAAATTTCCACTTCCGTAGCTAGAAACTATGAGTTATCAATTTTGAATATAAAAAGTTCGATATAAAAGCCAAAAAACACCAAAAATATTTGATAAAAATATTTAAATCGAGTAATTGAAGATACAATTGTTTACGTCTAACATAAATCTGGGACACAGATCTACTGGGAAGACCCGGGTAATATGAGTGTTTACTTCTAGCATAAATCTACAAAATTTAGGATACAGATCTACTGGGAAGTGCTAACTTTATGACTTTTTGTGAATCCATGTAGACCAGACTTTGTCTGGAATTTCCAACTTCCACGAATCTGTGTACTCGTGTAATACCAAGTATGATCATTATCAAAATCGGATTAACTGAAATCTAACAATAGATATCATATCATAGTAGATAAACAATCCAACTGAGATCTGTCAACCTGTTTTGTGTTCGACGAATCATGTTGTACTGGATAATCGCCACGTGTGATGATGGGTAGTTCTCTCGTTTCCGCTTGGATTCGGAGAATTGCAGAATAATTGAAGCTTTGTAAATGAAATCTCATATCAATTCATGTATTTACAGGGGAGCATAACAGTCCCAATCCTATTCAACTTTTGATTCCAGTCAAGCCCGCCGCCGTCTCCTCTACCCCATCACCATCTACATGAGCAAGGCCCTCACAGAGGACCCTGTCAAACAAAACCCAGTCTGCACTGGAGAGTACATATCTTCAACACAGATATGCAATCATTTTACAAAACTGTATTGTATATATCGCAGTTCGTACAAAGATCATCTTTTCAAATCAATTTTTTCTCCCTCAACTGATAAATCATTGATGAACAAGTAGTTAACATTACAATACCGCTTCCTCGTCTTATCTCTTAATCATTTATAATTTATTCATTTATTATTTAATCACCTTCATCTACTCGTATTTCAATCCATTTACAGTATTTCATCTGTACAGCGAAAATATCAAATAGAGTAGCAAAGAATATAACAGAACATTTCCAAAAGGAATATTCCAAGAAATTATATAAGTAATCATTCTACAGTTTCAATCAAATTTCCTATTCCTAATTCAAGTAGGGTTGTGTCAAATCAAATCTATCTATTCAGACCATACAGCGTTAAGATGAAATCGAATATAGGAAGAAGTATAATCTTTATGAATACTTTTCAAAGAAAGTATTCAAGATGATTAAGAAACCTTTTCACATTAATCGAATTATGATTCAAAAGCTCATTCAATTTATGATTATCGATTTATTGATTCAATTAGTCATATCAATATTTAAGATGTCAATTCAGGATCTCCAATACATTATGAATGTTCATTGTAAGGTATCTTCTCTCTATGTCAACTGATATAAAGTATATCTATACTACCTACTAACTAATCTATACTAATAATAATCTACTAATCTACATCCATACTAAAATAACACGTTATAATTGTATCATAGTCCATTCAACTGAAACAAATTAAATTGTCAATTCCACTATGGTTGAATACTCATCGATTCTCGGACAGATTTCCATTATATTCAAATTGATGATTTAAACAAGTTTTCTCAATATTATGGAGAGGTCCCACAATATCAACATTAGTTGTTCAACTACAACTTTAAGTAGTTGTTGAACAAGATACAGTGCTCTACAAAATTTTCTTGAATTTCTTAAAGAAATCGAATACTTTTTTGATGATCAACCCTTGTTCGCTGAGACTCAGTGAACTCTTTCTTCCAAATCACGATCGATTTTCAAGCCAGGTTTACTCACTGCTAACCCGTAGGTGAGGAACAGACTCTAAGTAGGGTAACCAAGCTCCTAAGTAGCTAATGGTTAACTTGAGAACTCTCCTGACTCCTTGAAACACATTGATTTCAGGTTCAATTCCCAGCCAGGGACTGGTCTAGTTTCTTTTGCTTTGCTCTCCACTCTGAAGTAGTGAGCTCGGTTTTCGATAGATACAATAGGGTTAACTTTAGCTTTTTCCTGCAACAAAGCATAAATGTAATTAGAATGGATGAAAAATTCATAGAAAATAATAATCAATTGGAAGAGAAGTAAATTTTATAATTTTCGAAATATTGATTATGATAACGTGTGAACAATGAGAAATAGACTTTTAAATTGATACGTAGAAAATGGAAGAAAGCATAAAAAATGAAACTTTGCCTCTCCATTCAAAGCCAAACACATGTACATATATTTCACTTCATTCCTCCTTATTTTCCGATTCAGTCCTATTCATCCGTTGTGAATCCAATATCATTGCAGTTGACTAGCTAGTTTCTGTTTCGAATTATTTTCCCACACAGATCTAGATAATTTCCAGATCTAGAAATTAAGGTATTGGAAAATGCAAGAGTTGTAGTCTCTATTTTAGTTCTGGATTGGTTTTCTTCATCAATAACATACGTGTTCAGGGTTAACAAGCTACTTGGTCGAGAGAAGTTGGCATTACTCCCTGGAGCACTTAGATGCAGAACTGTGTAAGCTATTCAACTCTATATCCAAGTTCAGCCGGTGCCACCATACTCAACTCTCCGAGTATATTAGTATGTATAGCATATGGTGTATATGGTATATATAATGTATGGTTCATAGTATATATGGTGTATGTGTATAGTATACACGGTACATTAGGTACAATATGTATATGGAGGTATTTTTTGCTATTTGAAATACGTATTGTACATAATTTTTTCTGTATATGGTAGAAGAGGCTCGGAGTTTTCCGCAGGCAATACTGGGCTTATTTTCGAATAAACCCGAGTAAAAAATACAGAGCACTAGCCTACTTGGCAAGTCTCTCCGATATTAAAACGAATTAGGTTGGCTTTAGTCCATGATTAGGCTCCGTTTTGAAGGGCAGCCATGTCTGCCAACTGCTCCCTAGTACGACCTGTAAATGAAAGCAGTTAACCATAACTCTATTATTTTATGGAGGGCTGTTACTAAATCTATTTCGCCCCGCCATGAGTTCAAACCACTGCTTATGGCGTGCCAAGACTATGTAAGTATGGAGATCTGCGGATAATGCCATATGTGGGCTTGAAGGAAGCACGTGCACTTCATAACCACATACTAAAACGCTGCTATGAAATTAAAGTTCATGTCAGCAGATTACTTGGGAAATAGAGTGGTTGGCGTTAAAACATGGAGTTAGCGTCGATGCTATGATATAACTTAAAAGTATTTTTCTGTCCAATAGTCGTCATTCATGTCTTGTTAATGGATGAAAGAACAGGAATATCTGGAAAAATTTCATTTGAGGACAAAATACTATGATGAGAAATGATATTAAAATAAAGTACTGGAATTCTTTTGTATTTTCAATATAATAATTCATTTGAGCCACAACAACTGTGGCCAATAGCTTCTCTTTTGTAAACTAAAGCCCCCAGTTGCTGAGATTCCGTTGAAAATGCGATTAACCGACTCGATTTTCTGAACCACACAATCAGCTTTATGTGTGCAATTTGACATTACTGTACTTGAAAAGCGCAAGGCTGCATTCTACGTTTTGTGCAGTGTAAAGAGAAGGTGAATTATTTTTTAACTAGAATACAGCTTCTTAGAATACTTTACAAGATTTTGTAGCTGTTAACGGCAAACCGTCGAAGGTTTTTACTCATTAATTATTATTAAAACTGCAATTTGTTTTCCTCTACGAAACAGGCGAACTGGCTAGCAAAGCGTAATTTTCAAACTGCTGGTTGGAAAGTAATAATTAATGATTCGATGTCGGTATGAGTAATAGCAGGAAAGAGAGTATGGCAAATGAAGTAGCTTGATAAAAAGAGATGGAGGTATAGGAAAAGGAGTTCAGAGGAAAAGAGAGAATGTAATGCAAGGTATATAAGATTGTAATTGCGTGATAGCGGGTTGGAGAAAGAAAGAGAGGTAGAGTGAGTATAACTAATAAAGTCGCAAAATATGAAATTGAGAAATAGAAAAGTGGGTGAAGATTAAGAGAGAGATAATGTGATTATAGAAATAGAGAGAGAATATAGCACATTAAATTGTTTGAAAAGAGATGAAGACGTGGTGGAAATATGGTGAAAAGAGTTCAGAAGGAGAGAAAAAAGTTAAAGAAATCAAGAAATGAGTGAGGATGAAGTGAAAGACGGAGTACAGAACAGTGGTGATGAAGAGAAAGAGAGATAAGACATAGAGAGAGAATTGCAGAGAGAAAAAGGAAGAAAGAGGGAGAATTAGAGAGAGGAAGAGGAAGAAAGAGGGAGGAATAGAGAGATTTAGATTTAGATTCATTACTTTATTCATGTAGATAACAAATATGACGTTTTAAATTCTAGATTATAATAGTAGATTTATACAAATAATTATTTAGAGAGAGAGAGAAAGAGGAAGAAGTAGGAGAAAAAGAGAAAAATGGTGTCAGAAACTGAGAGAAAGAGTGGGAAAGCAAGTAGATGAGTGGTAAGCGACTGATTGGAGGCTGGTAAACGAGTTTTTTGAAGTAGTTAACAAGCAACTTGATTTTCTGCTGCTGGCAACTTAGTTGCCAATTCATTTTTCACCCTCTCGATAGGTCTGTTACAGCAGCTGTCAGCCATAATTGATGCGTCTTCGCGAAGAATGCTCAGAAACTTTGCTGTAAGTGTCTGGTGCTTTGAATGGTGCTTGAACCTCGTTCCTCATTGGTCGACTGACTACGATGCACGGCACGTATTCGAACTGAAGGGTCTGCTCACTTCGTGCGTTCGTTACTCGGGTCACCTTTCTTATCACTCTCTTCTCGTCCGACAATCGAAACTAACTCCTTTGTATCGATAATGAGTCAAACTTGTTAGCTATTCGTTGGTTTTGGAATGTACCACTGTCTAGTTTCCTTGTTTCCTCCCTTCCTCGCTTCATTGAGGGTTTCTCATTGTAGGAAGTTGAATTATTTGTGGAATGTTATTTGTTATCAAAGATAATAATGTTGAATTTGTACGTAAAAGAGAAAAACAGAACAGGAACTATCTCTCGTTTGTTTTGTTGAATGATGGATTAATGGAATAGACTGAACTTGCAGACAGGAATTAGAATACACAATACAGGAGAATATTGAATACAAATGTTGATAGGCAATACAAGATAATATTACTCGTAGTTTAAATACAGGGATGAGGATAACAGAGATCTTGCAAAGACTAGTTTTTCCATAATAATATTTACTTTTGTTTTCTCACTCCAAAAATGAAAATTATGTTGTACCTATATAGCTAAATTGGAACTATATAATTCTATTAAATTGTTTTGTAATGAGAGGGCATAAGAAAAAGAAAAAGAAGAAGAACAACAACCTATGATGAGAACAATCAATCTGATTATGATCTGTAGCTTTATAACACACTCCCATTAAAAACAATAACTGGAATAATGAAAGAAGGGAAAGAATAACAAGAAAGAGGAACAAGAATGCATAAGAAACGAATTGAAAGTACTGAAAGACAATCACTTCATTGAAGTAATCTTTGATATGCAAGAACGAGAGACAAGAAAAGAAGAAGAAGAAAAAGAAGGAGAAGAAGAAGAAGAAGAAGAAGAAGAAGAAGAAGAAGAAGAAGAAGAAGAAGAAGAAGAAGAAGAAGAAGAAGAGAAGAAGAAGAAGAAGAAGAAGAAGAAGAAGAAGAAGAAGAAGAAGAAGAAGAAGAAGGAGGAAGAAGAAGAAGAAGAAGAAACAATTCATCAGAAGAAGACGTCAAAGTCCTTTCAAACTTGTCGCATTTAGTGGTCGTTACACGTTGTAGGCTCATAAACATCTGTCACGCGTCTGGTTGCGGCAAATTGTTTTGATCGCGATGGCAGTGGCAATCTGTCTCGCCTCGCGCGCCAAAAGATAAAGCGTCGTCGCTTTTCCCGATACGTCTCTTGTTGGCAACGACGGCCTTACTGTCAACATAGCAGCCGTACACCGGCAGAGCTGCTACTAAGAAGACTGAACGCGCAGTAAATAAAGTTTGATGGGTACTAACTACAGTTTTAGCAACTCTGCAAAAGTTGGCAACTTGCTCTCAAAGAGCGATCTTACAAGAGTTTGGAAACACCAAAGTAAAACTTCGACAGAGATTTTCAACTTTCCCTTCTCACTAACGTGGTGTGTCGCTCCTTTATGTTTATTACCGCCTCTGTCTCCTCCGCTTTCTTCTTTGTAGCAAATTTCTTGTCCAAACACCTTTTTTGTGATAACTAAGAAAGGGAGTTTCCAAGTCTTTAGTTCGAACTATGTGTGTTGTTGTCTTGCTTAGCGCGTCTGCTTGCCAAAGAAGAAAGAAGACAGTTCTTACTCTTTCTGAACAGAGAAGAGTGTGGGGGTTCAATAGAGTCTGTTATGATGGATTAAAGATTTCATAATGTAGTTTTCTTTCTGAATTGGCGTGTAAAAGCCACATTCTAATTCTCATCATATTAATATTTGAAATTTTGTAAAATCTATGGCCTGTTCATTAGAAGTTAGAATAGTAGAAGAATATTACAATATAGAATATTGGAAGTAAAGTGTATTATCACGTTCCATTTTGAAAGATAAACTTGAATACGAGCTAAATGCTTATCTATGATTGATATAGGCTTTGAAACTGGAACCTTGTAGAACAGCCGTGTGCCCACGGAGCAACTGCTATCTGACTTCAGTCAGCAACCCAGCGTTGCCAGATGACATTGGCTGATAGGTTAGATTACCCGATTACCCGAAAACAGCCAAATGTCATCTGGCAACACTGGGTTGCTGACTGAAGTCAGATAGCAGTTGCTCCGTGGGCACACGGTCTAGAAGGTCTGATGGAAATGCTGTTTTATACGGGAATTTGAGTGCGCTGTTGCCGTGTTGCCGTTAGCTTTCTCAGCTAATTGCAATCTGGCAGCACTGTACCCCTTGAACGCAATACTGCAATCCAAGGTTTCACAGGAAACCACAATACGATATTTTGCTTATTTCATCAATTCAATGATAAACAATTTGAACCCTGTTTCAAAGATTTTTTTTGTTTTAAAATGAGAGGTTTATTGAATTTTCTCCCTGAAAACGAATTTTTATAATTTCAAAATGATTTACAGCCTTCTATCATACTGTATGTATGAGTTTAAAATACCGAAAGCTTTTTCTTCCCCTAAACACATAAAAACACGCATTATGAAGAAGATTCTTTGCTTTGATTAAGAGTTTCTTTCATGTTTATTGATTCCACTTCTGCGAAAAACTAAATCACGTTGTTTTTTCCCGTATACATTTTTGGCTTAGAGTGCTTTGGAAAAAGTCATGCGTGATTTTCTAAAGTACCTACACTTCACCATGCCGCCACGTTAATGGCTTTCTATAACACGGACTTCGCGTGACAAGGCGAGAATGTCTCTTAAATTTTTTCTTCTGCTCTCATAA
The DNA here is from genome assembly GCA_017141395.1 of Laodelphax striatellus. Classification (NCBI taxonomy): domain Eukaryota; kingdom Metazoa; phylum Arthropoda; class Insecta; order Hemiptera; family Delphacidae; genus Laodelphax; species Laodelphax striatellus. Next base: position 13,210,901 of record CM029536.1, read on the forward strand.
GTTCCCTTGTTTTCCCGCCTTAGCTTTCCAGCCAATTTATAGAATCCATTGGTGGAAATATGTGTTGGAATTTTTCTAACGTACAAATTCCATGTTGAGAGTTTTCTGCATACCTTTACAACCCGAGATTATCACAAAGCTGTTCAGCAACTGCAATAAAACGCTAAATGCTTAAATCGCGTGTTTACTCTACGCTAAGGATCAGAACATACGTACATCACTATACATATAAATAGTAGAGTACGTAAATGGTCTCTCATTTTCTTGATCTGCATTCAGTTCAAATGCCCTCAAATTATCTTCACGTTTGTCGCTTGACAATGTTTTATGATGCTCAGTAGCGAAAGTGGAATTGGACATGTTCAAAAAATTCACATCATGAGTTCAAAGCACAATTTGCCAGGCACATGTAACTCGTATCATAGGTAACATGTAACTCAATCATAGCACATGTAACTCAAAGCTAGGTAATCTGCTACCAAACAAAATTAGAGAGAGCCAATACAGAGTGTCAGTGAAATAGGACGACACTTGGAGAGACAGAGAACTGGAAAAATCACAGACAACTTGAATTCTAGATTTGTCACTTACAGCGGTATTGCATGAATCATGAACACAATATTCAAGCGAACATTTCTATGATATGATTTGGAAATGAAAATCTGAAAATCATTGTTTTTTTGTGGGTTATTGAAAATATTTTCAATTTCTTTCCCTATCTCATTATAAAATCAAAGTATTTCTGAAAAGTTACTTGATAATCCGTACTCTGGTGTTTACAATTTACATGCAAGTTTTACTATTGTAATTTACAATTTGAGTTTTAGTAGGTCATGTTACGTACTTATTATAGGTTCATGCGCCTTGCGGTTCAATGAGATGAGGAACACAGAAAGTTTTATTTTTAATAATGCAATTTCATCTTTGCTGCATCTTGATATTGTAGATGTTTACGAAAATACACACGCACCAAACAGGTGTTTCATATGTGAAATTCATCTCTCATTCTCTCAAACATGTCGGGAAAAAATCAAAATTGTAGATCCCGCACACTTCTTGGCACAAAACAAGGACACGTGTTTTCAGATTGTTTTGTTCTTCAACAACTCACTAAACAAAGAAAGTTTTCATGTGTCAGTTGCAGCTAATATTCCTTCGACAGCATAGTTCGATTTCATTCGACAGTCGATTCATCAACATATCGACTTTACTACTCCACTCACTGTGAATGCAATTGAATTTGATCAGGATTGAACTGTTTATCAATTCTTTTTAGAAACAAATGTGGTCAGAACGCTGAATTCCAATTTAAAATTTGAAAATCGTCAAAATGACTCTTATTACTTTCGTGGAGAGCGAATCGGGGGAAAATTCAACCCTACGTTCAAAAAGTATCAAATTGTAGTAGCTTAGAAACTTTCTATTCAACTAGTGTGTTGTGAGCACTGGTCATGCTTCATGGCTCAATTCTATAACAGAAAGAAAACAGAACTGAAATGAACTAAAAAAGTAACACTAACTGAATGAGGGGAAGAATTTGGTAAAAATCTGAACGGAAACTGAACTGAAGCTCAATTCTCACTAAAGTATAGCTGCTGCGAAACTTGATGGGCATTGGATTGGAACTGAACTGCAACTTAACGGAAACTGAACTGCAAGGGACTAGAAAGCATAACTAATTGAAAAAGGGGAAAATATTGTCAAAATCCAAAAGGAAACTGAACTGTAATTGAACGTAATCTGAACTGAAACTCAATTCTTTCTAAAGTAGAGCTGCACCGAAACTGAATGGGAATTGAACTGCAACTTAACGAAAACCGAACTAGAAAGTATCTTATAATAAGTTTCTAACTGAATTTTATCTAACTAATTGAAAAAAGTTGGGATTCAGTCAAATTTTGGACGGAAACAGTACTAAATTTGGACGTAAACTGAACTGAAATTGAAACTTAATAGAAAGTAAACTGGAACTGGACCGACACTAGATGGAAGCTGAACTGAAACTGAATGGAAACTGAACTGTGACTGAACTTGAACTGAACGGAAACTACCTCCTCTTTGAACACCTATAACCTCTCTAGATTTCTGACAAGCCTAACAACACTCTCATCAACAAATTGAGTTTCTTGGTTTTGTTACTCTGCTCTTCACTCACTCTATCTTACTAATTTTACAAACTTTATTCTTTCTATTCTCTTAACTCTCTACTCTTCTCTTTACTCACTTTACTCTCCTTACTCACCACACTCTTCTTACTTACTCTACTCACATTATTCTCTCCCCTCCCTCTACTCTCTTTCATATTTTTATCTAGGCAACTCTGCTCTTCACCCTACTGGCTCACTCAACGTGAATCTCTCTTATCATTACCACTCAGACTCCACGCTACTCCAACAGCATCGTGTCTTATCATTCATCTTGTTGCAGTCAACCACTGCGGAATCTGATTGCCTGAGTCATGTACTCAACATTTTTCCGGCGGTGCGGTAGGGTTTCCTTACATCCATCACAACTCAAAAATTTTGATAAAGGTGTCTTCTGCATTTAGTGTCTTCAAGATAAAGACATCTTATACATCCATAGAAATCTTCAAACTATCATGGTAGAAATGAATGATCAATTTTCGGAACACTGGAAATCAATATTAGAAATAATAATTAATTGGTATTCAATTTCCTTGTACCTTCAAATCAATATTCGAAAATTAAATGAACCGTCAACATAAATTGTAGTACAGTATGCCTTCTATGTAGTAACTGTGGAGTGGTCCGCCGCCTAGGGCGATAAGCGCCGGTCTGGTAATCCAAAGTTTCCAAGATCGAATACAGTTGAGGGAACGGATTTTGACAAAAACGGCCACTCCCGTCTTTCGGAGGAATCGAAAAGCCGTCGGTCCCGACTGCCTAAAACAGTTGTCAACTCTCATCATCACCTCTCTCATTACCCGCGGACAAGCCAAGAGCTCATGTGGGCATCACCCTAAGAAAACAAGTTCCACTAATAATTACTGTAATATTCGATGGAAGCATGTGAACAAGTCTGCTATTAGCTCACAAAAGTGTTGTATTATTATAGTTATATCTATATATTACAGCACATGAATGATTTTTTTTGTGTTATGTTTTGCCAAATTGAGCTAACTTTAGCTTTTTTATTATGACAAATCCTTAGTTAGATTTATAAGATGCAGAGCTTTTAGTTTCAAAGTCATCCAATGGTGCTCAAGTTTGTTTGATCACTAGAACTACCACATCTGGAAAGTTTAGGACCTGGAATAATGAATTTTATACTTATAAAATTTACTCCATCGAAGTTGTGCTAGTCAAGTTTCTCGATTGAAGATTTTTACTTCAGCTTTTAAAAGACTACAAAGAATCAAGCTTGCGAAATTTCATATTAATTCGACTCAATTTCTGAAGGTTCATTCAAAGTAAACTAGCTTTTCATTTCAGAAGCAGCTTGAAAGCTTGGTAGTCTATTTTCAGAGCAATCCCAGCCTTTCTCGAATTATTCACTATCCACTTTTTTCTTTCAAATATTCGAAAAATGTCATATCAGCAGACTTGATTATCAGCAAACTTCGTTTGCAAGCGCGCAGTAGACGACAAAGGAATGCTTTTTGCGTAATAAAAATGTTGATTCACAGATCTTTTGTTAGTGAGGCTTGCTCATATTTAAATAATGGACTCGACAAAACAAAAAAAACAAAACAAAAAAAAAAGAGGTAATGTCAGCTGCAGAGTACAGTCGGGTGCCGTACAAAAGGTCTGCGGAATATAGCGGCGAAATTTTCAATGAGGTCATTCGTTATTTTGAATGTGGATTTGGCGCGGTAGATTGGCTAGCCTGCCACGTTCTGTGAAGTTATTCACTCAAGATAATAAATATTTCTGAATAAGGACCGCTGAAGATTGATGATCTTCATTCACCTGAACTAATACCCCCACTACCCCCACTCACCAATCATTCACCCCCACTCCCTACCCATCCCCTCCTACTCGTTCCCCCCCATACTCATCCACTGTTCTAAATATAAACAAGCTGTCGCTGCAACAATAATTGCATTGAATCCCCAATAATATCATCTGATTGATTGATGGGAAGCTTTATGAATAGAACTGTCCTAATGAAGGCTGCCTTTTAATGCATATGCATTAAAATACACGTTGGCTGCATTTGAATATAATACATACACTTGACGAAGCCAGAAATAGCGATATTGAACTAATAGCTATGAAATATGGGGGCCTACTTTAGATGTAGGCTATACATTAGGAGAGATGTTTACTGACATGTTGACTAGCTTACTCTGGCCATCGACTATTGTGGGAGTCAAGATGTGGTGAAACTTCACCTAAACCTTTTGAAAAGAGCCGCATTTTTTGAACCTATTGACGAAAATGTAATGTAATGTGATGTAATTGTAATGTTGTCACATGTGTATACAATAACTTGCTCAATAATCAGTAACTTCATTCCTTAAAATATTTAGTGGGAAGTAATACATTTTGTGAACGTAATTGATTGGGCTGATACATGAATAATTTTTTGATATTAATAAACAACTATTTATTCAACTCATGTCAGAAATGTTTTATTTCCGTTCTTTATAATAACAGAAAATAAATGAATTGGTTTTTACATTGTTGGACCCCGATCCGACGGCAGCATTCTCGTTCTACGCATGCGCAGAACGAAAATGCTGCTGTCGGATCATGTGTGGATTGAACTTAATTAACATTATAAATAAATAAATAAAAAATAAATTATTGTATACAATTACAAATTTCAGAATAATTTAAAAATTCAAATCATAATTGAAACCAAACATGAACTATAGAATAGAATAGAATAGAATAAATTTTATTTGCCATAAACAAAACAGTACAAAATATACACTTTATAGAATAAGATATTAGTGCATTCGATCTATGGCACTACTGGCATAAGAGACTCTTGTTCGCCAGCAGTGAGTCCAAAATCGAACAGCTTTTGATGCGGAAGCAAACTAAATAAAGAAAATAATAAACTAAATAAATAAAGAAATCTAGATAAAGAAATATAACTTAATATAGAAAAATTGATATTCTTAACTATGAGAACAGATAACAGATAGACGATAGATTAATATCTGGAAGTAAATTAAAAATAAATAAAATACGATACAGTAGCATTGCCAGTATTCTGATATGTATTGTCAGACACAACTAGGCCTAATCTGAAAAAGAAACCGTGAGTTTGTTAAAACTAATGCAAACTCCTTATGAGTTGAATTAGACTAATTTGAAGTAAATTTTTGTTTTCACCCATGCTTCTATTTCGCTATTGAGTTTCTTTGTGAATCTATTGGTTATGAAGTGATTTGGAATTTTATTTGAGTAATATTGCATGAAGTAAGGGAATTGATGTTTATTTATAGTTAATCTAGAGAAAGTTCTATTATAAGTATTTAGTGAAGACGGTCGTAAATTATGTAAATGTGTGTTTATTGTTAAAAGTTGTTTATTTCTATTAGCATGTGTTATAATTTTCTTCACAAAGACCTGTCTCAACGTTGGTACACCAAACTCAATGAACAAGGACTTGCTAGGATACAGTCTGGGTCGTCTCAAAGCTGCTCTAATTATATGTTTTTGCAATGTAAAAATTTTATTGAAGTGCGTGTCATAAGTACCCCCCCATAATTCAATACCATATTCAAACAGCGAATTTGCATAGGCGTAGTATATGGTTCTTATTATATTTAAGTCCTTTAACGAATTTATTCTATAAAACATGTATATTAGATATTTCAGTTTAGCTATTAGATGTTGTAAATGAAAGTTCCATTTTAAGTGACTGTCCATTATGATTCCAAGGTATTTTAAAGATGTTACTTTTTCTATGGCCTCGCATGGACAATCAGCGGCTATTGGGGAACTATTTCATGGTTATGAATTTTTATAAATTCACCAGACGGTGGTTCACCAGTCTTTGTTGGAGAAAAATGCAATAAACTTAGTCTTACTCAGGTTCAATGTGAGAGTATGATTGTCAAACCATGATTTAGCTATGATTAGACCTTTATTTGCCATTTCATATGCTTCTCTCCATGATGATCCGCTAAAATTAATACTGTATCATCAGCAAAAGATATTTTTGTAGAGTTTGGGATATCTATTTTTAGGAGATCATTCAAGTAAATCAAGAATAATATGGGCGATAAAACAGTTCCTTGAGGAAGGCCAAAACTTGTCAAAGTTCTTGTGTCAGTTTTATTGTTCATGGTCATAGTTTGACATCTATCCTGCAAATAGTTAGTGATCAGATTTTTAGCCACTCCACGAATACCACACCTATCAAGTTTATTTATCAATGTCAAGTGAGGTATAGTATCGAAAGCTTTTGCTAAATCGAGGAAAATGGCCAAAGTTTTCATATTTTTATTGAAATTATAATCAACTATGTTTGTTAATAGCATAACAGCATCCTTTGTTGACTTTCCAGACTGGAAGCCATACTGATTTTCAGAAATGAAATTATTTTTATCCAGGAAGTCAACTATCCTCTTTTATTACCCTTTCTGTTATTTTTGCAAAGTTGCTGAGTAGGATAATAGGTCTATAATTTGCTGGATTACGTTTATCACCTGCTTTATGAATTAATATTAGTTTAGCTACTTTAAAACGTTTAGGAAAGTAACCTTCACTAAAGCATTTGTTTATTATGATTTCAAGTGGGCCAGCAATGTATGGAGCAATCTGTTTCAGACAGTGACCCGTAAATTTATCCTCTCCAGGGGAAGCATCGCTTTTCAAGGTAGTTATGATGGATGCGATTTCAGCTGCATTCGTAGGATACAGGTACAGACTATCTGTAGGAGGTATGGAAGCTGACATTGGGGGAGCTGTCGTATTTATGTTATTATTTAGTGCTTCTGCATAACTTTTTCCAACGTTTACAAAATAATCATTAAATATTTCAGCATCTAAGTCCGGTTCCATCTTTGATTTCTTCTCGATTTCTAAAATTTCTCTAATATTTTCCCATGTCTTTTTTGAGTTACCTCTGTTCAATTGAAATTTATTATTAAAATATTCAATTTTTGCATTTCTAACAATGTTGTTCAAGGTGTTCCTGTAATTCCTATACTGTTCTTTCAATACTGCATTAAAAGGCTGTTTTTTGAGTTGTCTCGCCATTTTATCTCTTTTTCGCATTGCACTTACCATACTTTGTGTAATCCATTTTTTTAGTGGTTTTCTCTTATGTGATAGTTGTATGATATTAGTGTGTTTATCTAAGTAATCTGTTAATTTATTTATGAAAGTATCTACCAATTTATCAGTGTCATTAGAATCTGTCATCCCCAAGCACTCCCAATTCTCTTCATCTAAGTCATTTTTTAATGCTTCATAGTTTATTTTCTTAACAGTATTTTTAACGGATGGACATTGACTCGAGTTAGAAGAGTAATTTATATGGAATGAGGTACAGTAGTGGTCGGTGATAGTAGATTTGATAATGGCTGAAAATACATTGCTTTCTTTAATGGATCTGTTTTTGAAAAATATGTGATCAATACAAGTATTGCTATTGTTTTGAGATCTCGTAGCTTTATTTAATAATGACTTAAATCCATTAAGCTGCATAACTCCTAGGTACTCATTACTCAAATTATCATTATCAAGAATGTTAATATTAATGTCACCTATAATGATGACTGATTTATCTGTTCCTAAAGATTGGAGATATGAATCCAAACTCATAAGAAAGCCGTTAATGTTCAAAGATGGTGATCGATAAAGTGCTAGCAATCTGTAGGTTTTGTTATCAATTTCAAGATCTAGACAGATTGTATTTACAAAGTCGATTGAAATATCTATTTTATTGAACTTTACATCATTATGCATAAATACACATAGCCCATCACATTTGGTGAACTTATTTATCTGATTAACAACGGTATAGCCCTCAATATTGAAATTAAAAGCGAAAGAATTTTCAATCCATGTTTCGGACAAGACAATAATATCGAACTTCACTTTACTATTGCTTACATAGTAGAGGAACTCATCAAAATTTTTGGCAATGCTACGTATATTCATGTGCACTACGCTAAAAAGTTTATCCACCTGATTGTGATAGTACAGAGGATCAAAAGAAAAGAAATCATTTACTTCTATCGTTTCATTATCATTGCAATGTATGATCGAATCTTCAATCTCTTCAAAAATCATTTTAATGTAATTAAAAGCTAAGTTGTAAATAAAATAAAAAATAAAAAGAAAAGTCTAGAATATAGACAGAACAACGGCCAGCCGACCGACCAGTCATGGAAAACAAGTAAGAAAATGTAAATGAATAAATGAAGGAAATTTTAATAGAATAAAAGCGTGTATAGTACCTGCATAATTAATATAAAAGAATATGAAGATAAAAGGTAAGATATTTAATACGAAAGAGAGATTGATAGTAGTACCCTCAGTGAAACAGATAAGGAACGCTTTCCATTTATAAGGACAAGATAAGCATGAGGCTCAGTTCATGAAATCCCATCGATAAGAATTTGGCCACCTTTTAGGGGCCCCTTTCCTAATTATAATCAACAAAGTGAAGTCTTTCCATTACTTTATCTATTTGTAGAATAATACTTTATTGATATCAACATCTTAACGAAAAGGAAAAACTAGCTGCTTCGAGCATGGAATATTGGAATTGATGTAGTATACTGAAATTTTTCAAATAATTGTATATATACTTGAGTTGAATGTGTTCTTATTTTCAAAAATAGAATGAGGTAATACGCTTTATTTATTGACATGAGATATGTAAAATACCAATTATACTAATTTAAAACAAAAGCAAATTCTCAATAAAATGAATGGATTAGCACTTAATTAAATAAATAGAATAAAAATATACACATTCGACCTACGTAAATTTGTAAGTAGTTCATATAAAGTAAGTGAGTATATAAATAATGTAGCATGTAGTCTTTAAATAGTGAAATATGTAGCCTTTGAGTAATGTTATAATGTAGTCTTTTGCATTAATTTAAAAAATAAATAAAACTTCTCAAAACAAAACAATATTTTCTACTCACGATCTTTCAATGCACAACAAATATGAGAGAATACTTCTCAATTAACGCCGTGTTATGGACACTTCACTGCTTCTCTGTGCCACCGGCCGGGGGCGGGGGTGAAGTGTTGCCATCGCTGCAGGTTGGCGTTGGCGGGGCTTTGTCTCCTTGACGGCTGGCCCTTATACGCTCCACATGGGTCAGGTCACGAATACGGAAGGGTCGCTGATCCGCTGATGCCTTGGCCATGATTTTGCAGTCTGAGGTCCACACCGACGACAACTTCTTGTCCCTCATCAAGCTTTTGGCAGCGTTGAAAATCGCTCTCGTTTCGGGTGTTAAGTGCTCGTTGAGGAAAATTGGGTTATCGGGAAATGATTTTCTTAGGTCCTGGGCACTGATTTTTCCCATTTGTCTCCTCGCTGCTAACCACATCTCTTTCGTCAGTCGAGATGTAAAATTCACAACTATGGATGGAGGATTAGTGTCTGATTTATTACGCCCTAGCCTATGCGCCGCTGAAATCTCTGAGTCATAGAAATTTAATTGAAGGACCCGAGCTATGTCTCCCAGTATAGCGAAAATATTTTCTCTAAAAGTCACAGGTACACCCGATATTAAAATATTGTTTTTACGTGTTTGTTGTTGGAGTTCTTGTACATTCTCCTTTACACTTTTCAGTTCTATTTTGAGACGAGCGTTCTCTTCTTTCAAAGCACTCACGGTTTCACAAGTTTCGTCACATTTCACTTTAACGTCTTCAAATTGTTCTCTCATTTTCTCCCACATTTCGTTGTTCCTATCCCACTTTGTGTTAGTCTCTTTTCTAAATTCGTTAATTGCATTTAGTAGCATTCCATTGGAAATTTCGCGATCTTCCATTTTGGTACTGCCGGAGCTCGAAGACGATTTAGTACATTTCTCGCACTTCCAATCATTATTCTTTTTATAAAAAGAAAGATCAATACAGTTCTGGTGAAAAGATACTTGACAGACTGGACACTTCACACTATCCTTCGTAATTTTCTCACGACACCGGTCACACTCCATATTATCATACTCCATATTATAACTCAAACAAAATTATTCTTAAAATGTAAATCCTAAATATGAATAATTTCAAATACTGGAGTAATCAATCTATCACTCTATCATTCAACTCTCCATAGACCTTCAAGTCAGTTTTCAACTGCATAAGAATCGATTCCAATTTTTTCATGTGATTCAAATTCAAAACTGGAATGTAGAGTCAAGTGATCAATCAGCCAAGACAGTAATGCAGATAGCATTCCAGTGGCTCAAAATATCACGTGTGACAAGTGGCACATGCTAATATTGCGGCTCTTATCTCCGTCTCTGTTGCGTGCGCTTCCTTTGTCAATATGTTTGCTGCTACAAAGGTTACAGTGGTCTATATAGTCCTCTCACTTTCACAAACTTAGTGCCCTATACCTCTGTCACTCTCACAAACCTTATAGTTTATTCCCTTCTCACTCACAGCTTCACAATGCTCTTACTAGCCTCTCACTCATACAAAACTACAGACCTATTTCCTTCTCACTCACACAAACCTAGTGCACTATTTCCCTCTCTCTCACACAAACTTTGTGCCCTATTCCCTTCTCACTTACAAGAACCTAATGCTCTATTCCCTTCTCACTCACACAAACCTTGTGTCCTATTCCCCTCTCACTCACACCAACCATACTCTCATCTAGTCTTGTGCCTTGATCTTGCGCTCGCCTGAGCCCAACATGATATCAGAGACATGGCGTGCAAGCCGTTTGAAGGAAGCTACTGGCCTCCAATAATAAGTCATAGACTAACACGAGAGGTATGCCATGCATTGCTAGTCGAGGAAAGCACCAGTGAGCCTCAACCGTGGTGGGGGGATCAAGACACCCCCTGGGCCCCCCAGACCTCTCGTGTGGCGTGATACCGGGCAGTTCTTCCTCCCAGATCCGAGCAACTCTCCCCGACATTTTAGTCTCTTATCGAGGAGGTGGTGACCTTGTTTTATCCTCCTTATCTCACGGACAGCTTTTTCTCTCCCCGAACGTCAGGAGTCAATTATCGGTCGCATTCTTCATCCCTTATCTCGCCGCTCGACTCACAACCCCTTACTTCTTCTCCATTTATAAGTTGTTCTGAACGTGCCCAGCCGCCTTAATTCGATTTTGATCGCTAAATTCAGCCTGGGCCAACCCTCTCGTGTAATCATCATGTGGAATGTACAAGTAGCATCCAGTCGTGCATCATGTCAACAGCTCTCTGCAGAGGAGCCCGGTGCCGTGAACCCAAACTATTGAGCTTGATGCCGTATACCCAAACCCTGAAACAACTACCAATGCTCACAAGACTGTCACATTCTTCAAGGCAGAACTCCTTGTATAAATCTACTCGATCAATTTATTGAAAGTTCACATTGACGTCTGTGAAGTCTTCAAGTAGGTATTATTTATTCCTTTCGCGACTGGGAAATTTTCAGTCTTAATATTCAGGAAATCAAGATAATAAATAGTTGGAGCGGAAAATCTATCTTTAATATTAATTTGTTATAGCTCATATTCATGTTCATGGATATTTGTTATAGCATAATCATCCAGAATGAATGTTGTAGGCTGATATTGTATTGCATTTGTTGTAGGCTGTATATTGATTATTTATTAGTTTACTGTGAACTCACATATTTGCATCCATTCTGGATTCAAGAAATTCGTATACATTCTGTATTGATTCCACGCATAAATGATGATAAATGATTATTTCGAATGCATGGCTTGTCTTGGAACAATATGAATAAATGCTTGAAATGAAACCATGATGAACCGTGAAATAAACTGACTATGTGTACACTATCTTTCATATTTTCCTTCATTATTTTAATATACAAACAAAGATTTAATCTTTAGTCTTCATCTAATCAATCCAACAGTTACAATTACTAATCAAACAAAATACAATTCAGTGCCTTGAAATGGTATTATCGATTTTAAATCCTAATTTCCTATTCAATCAAAGAGATCTAAAGTAAAACTAGTGAATCTTCCAATCAAACTTTTTTGCAGCCTTAAATGTAACATAGAATTATTCTCAGTTTATATGATGTGGTGATAAATTGAAATGCGAAATGGAGTGGTTGTTTGGGAAGGAAATTGCTTCCTGTGAGACAAACCCCAATAGAAAATGAAGACCGCGAGTTTTTAAAGACTCGGCGGCGCTGAACAAATGACGAGACCCGGTTATAAATATTTTCCACTTTGCTCTCGTGAAAACAGACGCCATAAATAATAACCGAGCTTATAGCTGTTCTTTTAATCTCCACCCCAACCCTGTCATAACGGAGAGCATATGCCTCCACTGCGAAAGTTTTGATTCTGAGCTTTAAAGTCTCCTTTGAAAAAGGCTTCAACTCGGCAACGTTGTAATGCCATAGTTTAATACGAGGCCGGCTCGCAGCTCGCTGCTCTAATGAGCAAGTTTCCAATCTACATTGTCTGCGAGGCATAAAGCACTCCTCCACTCGCTTCATAGCTGGCGGGAAACCAAGCTGAAATATATCGGTGTAACAGGTTTTCGCTTCACTACCTTCATTGGCAAGTGTCATTTGATAGCCCAGTAACTAGCTGCCATTAAACGCCTACTAAACCTTCTTCTTTCATTGAAAAATGCATCAAAATGCATGGCGGAGCTAGCTTATCGGACGGAGGAAAAACTAAACGGTTCAAAGGCACTCAAAAAAAATCTTACCTACGCGAATTGACTTTCGAAATGATCCAACTGAATGGACTGAGTTCAGAACAGGATTTCACACTATTATATTTGATTCACATTATTTCTGAATTGAATCAAATTGAATTGAATGACTGCCTTTATTTTTAACCTGGGAGGGCGAAGTTAGGGCGCAGTCCCTAATCGATGACTATTTGATGAGAGTTTTGACATTATTGGAGATTTTAAAAGTATTTGTGAAGCTGGACCTCTGTGTAAAACTGATAAATATAAGTCCAAAAAATCAAGATTGAATCATGTGACTGAGAGTTATTGGTTAATTATAAACGGGAATTGAGTTTAAGAATTCATCCACTCTCTAACTATAAATAACTGGAAAATCTATCGTGAAAATCTAGCTTTGTTTTGTCTTACAAGACTCCAAATTTTTCGGAAGAAATCGGCATCAGATTTTCTCATTTCATTTTAGAATAATTAAAATTCCGTTTTTGATTGAGGAGGCTGATTTTCACATGGCTATTCAACTACTTTTCTTCCATCATAGTAGTGAAAATATCAATCAAAATGAATAGAAGTGTATTGCCAAAATCAAACATAATAATTACGTACAAAAAATATATTGGGAATAATTATTTAAGGATTTAAGACAGCTAACAAAGCATACGATAATGTGCCGGTTGTGAAGCTTTTCCAGGTACTCAGAAAATATGTTCATCAAAAATATATACATGCAATTAGAGATTTGTACATCAACCAGAAGAGTGTGATCAAAGAGAAATACCATATCTTCTGCATTTGGTGTTTCGAAAGGTCTGACACAAGGATGTTGCATGTCTCAACTTTGGTCAAGATTTACATCAATGAAGCGTTGAAAGAGTAGCAAAATAAATTCTCAAAGATGGGGATACAGATTGGAGACAAACATCTACACACACGCTTCTGTTTGCTGATGATCAAATAATAATAGGATCTGACGAGTTTGACATCCAGTATATGCTTGAAAATTGACAGAGACCTATGAAAATGGGGCCTCAAACAACTGCAACAAAACCAATTACTTGGTAGCTGGCGGAGACGAGACCGATCTGGATGTAGACGGAAGAATTATAGAGGCTGTGATGAGTGAAATACTTGGGAGTAGTTTTATCAAGGAAAGGAACAGTGAACGAGAGATCACGGAGCGCATAAAAAATGCAAGAGTCATAGGACAACTTAATTCACTGCTGTGGTCGGAAGAGGTTAGCCCCAGAGACCAAAGAGATGTTCAGACACTTACTTTATCCTTAGAATTATTAGCTCACTTATGGAGCATAAACTTGAGAGCTAGCAGAGAAATAAAAGCCCGACTTAATGCAGGTGGAGCTGGACCCTGAAGACTGCAGTTATGCGGGTTTCCAGAATAGAGCACATTAGAAATGAGTATGTCAGGAGGAAAATGGATCAACAGGAGTCAGTTGCTGAATGCATAGAAAGATATTTATAGTATGGCCACGTCAAAAGAATGGGGAGTAGTAGATGGCCAAAGTCAATCATGGAATGGATATCGTGAGAGGAAACGGGGTTAACGCACTCTGAAGCAGTAGAACCCGGCCATAAGAGGTTATGATATTAAGACAGCTGACTCGGTACAAAGGGACAGGAAAGGTGGAAATTGAGTTCGAGGAGACTGACCCCGGAATGCTGTATAAAAGGCTCGCAGCAGTGATGATGAAGACACCTAACGCCCAGTTTCTCATAAACTCAATTGAATTTCACCACTGTAATATGACGTCACGTCCTATTGACGTGCTATTCGTTCATTTGTTCACGTTCATTTGTCCTATTCGTTAGTCCACGGCAGTTTAATTCAATTAAATTTTCGCGAAACTGGCTGTAAGTGCCTTGATTCATAACTTAGGCCGGTATTACACTATAATTTTATAGTTCTATGTCATATATCTGTGATGAAAAATATTACAGTGTAATGGACCAAAATATTATGTTATATTTATGTAATAATTATGTTCTCTCCAGGACTGTATATCATACATTCTATAACAGATATATGATACA
>CM029536.1:13230748-13243248 GCA_017141395.1 Laodelphax striatellus
TACAATAGTACGCCAAAGCGATACACCCAATAGCAATAATATTGGATGGCTTGATTTTGATATTGTCAAATATAGAAATATATTTGCATAATCTAACACATGTCTGGGCAGATTGACATCAAATTTGTCTAGTTTCATAGAGACTGAAGATGATTAATGATTGAAAATCTAGAATATGAGCAAACTCAATCTATCATTTATTTATTGATTCGATATCTTTGAACTCTGAACACGGCAACTACTTTTTTAACACATCGGTAATACTATAATTTCCAGTATTATATCTGCTATAGGTATTCCGGCTATCCAAATAATAGTATTATATTTATGTTATCTAATTGGAACGGTCGTTCCTACCGTCCCCGTGATACGAATGAAAAGACCGGGACCACTATATATTCTGTAACGAACTTCCCTTTGATGTTCGCATGCCGCCATCTCAATTTACGCGGAAGGTAGTGAAAATTTTAAAATGTTATAATGACATTATTTTTCTTAGATTTTTGAGCGCTTTCATTTAAAGATCAGAACGAACTTTCTACGATGTAAATTCACTTAAGATACTATATACAGGTATTTCATCATTTTACTAATTTTGGGATTTTTCAATTTTTTTCAACTTTACAGGCACTTGATGTGAAAAATCTGTAATGAGTTGAGATTTCGGACTACCAAAAGCGATTGAGGGTATGTTTAAACTATTTACATTTAAAATTTCAAATCATTTAATGCCCGATTAAGCTCTGTAGCTCTGTCCGAATAAAAAATTAAAGTTGCAATTTGAAGTTAGAATTTGAAGCTTTTATCGAATGTAAACAGGGCCACCCAGGAACATGGCCTAGACACTCGAAATGTGACGTCACGGGCTAAGAGGCCTACCACTCCACTATACTGTTCATAAACACAGCCACTGATCACAACCAAGTTTGAATATTCCCAAATTTTTATTATTTAAAAATAAATAAATGAACCTACTTACCCACCAAAAGGTAATTGTGCAGTTAAAGAATAAACTCGAGACGAGAAAAACCAAACACGAATTCAACGTTTTAATGCAGGGATGAGTTGTAAACATGAAAGTTGTTATGGACACGATGTGATGACGTCAGCTGCATTTAAATTCAGTGTCTAGCTAGACCATGTTCCTAGGTGGCCCTGATGTAAATGTTTGCGATCCTAGCGGTTAAAAAACTAAAAAGTTTCACACACTGTTGCCACCACCAAATTCGACCTTTTCAATAATAGCCCAGTAAAATTGTCATCAAAATTAGGGTCTACCTTGTATGAAATGGGATAGTCAGTTTTTTTTTAGTAATGTTTTATGGTAGTCCTGGGATGCTAAATCCAAGTTTTTAGACCTAGGCAAACTACCGGTTCATCTCCAAAAATCGTACAAAATGGCGGCATTTTGCACTTTTTTTATGTTTGGCTAATTTTCACCCTAAAGAGAAATCTGTTTTTCATAAGAGGACATTGTGCATATTTCTTAAAAGTATATCAAATTACCTTCAATTTGAGACCAAATTTATCATTGTAGGCCAACCGTTTGCGAGATTACAGCTCTTCAAAGTTCATAAAATTAACGAGAGAATTTACCCTTTTTCAATTTTTTCGCAATTTTGACCCTGAAGAATCACTTTTTCATATAGGACATTCCAACATAAGTTTGAAGAAGTAAATTCAAAATACCCTACAATTTGATACCTGATTGGTTATTGTACTAGGCCCAACCGTTTGCGAAATACAGCTCTTCCAAAAGTTCATCAAATTATCGTAATTTTCCTTGTTGCCACATTTACGGAATTAATTTTGACCGTGAAGCATCCCACTTTCCCGAATGTGACTTTCAGCAAAGTTTTGAAAGATAATTTAAGAACTCTACAATTTGAGACCAAATAGATTATTGTAGACCCAATAGTTTTGCGAGATGTAGGCCTTCAAAGTTTATCAAATTGTTGAATTTTTCCACTTTTCTACATTTCTTCAATTACTGACCCTGAAGAATCATTTTTCCATATAGAACATTCAACATAGTTTTGGAGAAAGCTGATTCAATTACCTACAATTTGAGACCAGATTTGTTATTGTAGGCCCAACCGTTTGCGAAATACAGCTCTTCAAAGTTCATTGAATTATCGTAATTTTCCATTTGTTTTTGAATTTTGACCGTGAGTATCACTAACTTTCTCATATATGACATCCAACATATTTCTTAGTATATTAAAAATACCTACAATTTGAGAATTAATTGATCATTGAGGAGCCTAATAGTTTGGAAGATATAGGCCTTGAACAAGTAGATTAATAGAAGTCTATTCACATTTAAAATTTCAAATCATTCAATGTCCGATTAAGCTCTGTAGCTCTGCCCGAATAATAAGTTGCAATATTTGGAATTTGAAGTTTTAAAGAATGTAAATGTCGCGTCAATTCAACAATTTCAGCAATTAAAAGAAATAAAACTCTGACAGGAAATAGAAAAATTGACCCATCGTTCCAGTGGCGTAACTAGTCTGACTGCGCCCCAATGCAAGTACTCCTCGTGCGCCCCTATTCGTATAGACTCATCTCCCCCCTCCCCCCCATAACCACCAACGAAACTAATGACATTTCTCCGCACTTCCACACTTCCTGGATTCCTGGATACTACAGAGTGGTCCAAAAAAATGAATCCACAGTTTAAAAGTCCATAACTTGCAAACTAATTGATGCAGTTGTCTCATCTTTGTTGAAAGTGTAGTTTAAAGTTCAACTTAAACACATCACTTTAGGAATTCTAAATGGCCACAATTCACATCCACACATAAACGATGCCGCCGAACTGCAGCAAAAACTACCTACTGACTACACACGACATTGTGCAAGCTATATAATTATTAGAGAAAGATTATTCAAATAAATATAATTTATTATGTAACGTACAGTAATTTTAAAGTTAATTTATCAAGAAAATTATTATTAAAAAAATTAATTGAAAGTAAAATTAAGTTACTGAACATTTCCAAACACCATTAACATAAGTGACGTAAGGATCACATTACATACTTACAATCAATTAATGTACGTATCCTAATACTTTTTTAGGACGATAAAAAAATATACTACCTACTTCAGTGCCCTATGCAGTAGGCCTATACATGATATCGCAAGCTGCAATATAATGTTCATGTTCCGTTGCTCAAAATCTGATTAATTTTACTAGATAATGCATTCTTGATACTGCATAATGCAGTCAATGAGCTGCCTACAGCTCATAGTGACAACACTTTATTACTTTTGATATCGTCTTTGACTACATTTCTAAAGCAAATTACTTATTAACCGAAGCATGAGTCACATCAGATTCATGTTTGTTACAAAATTCAGAGCCTGACTTTACAAGTTGTTCGTCAGTAAACCGTATTAAATTATCTGGGGTTTAAAAACTGTTTAAAATGTGTCAGTTATACCAAAGACAATTGTTAGAATACTTATATAGTTTAGAATACTTAATAGTTTCCTATCGTCTTTGGTTATACATAGAATATAATTTGGTTATATTTGGTTATACAATTGGTTATATTTTGGTTATACAATTAGAATACGGTACTTATAGTTTAGAATACTTAATAGTTTCCTATCGTCTTTGGTTATACATAACATAGATTTAAACCTTTTGTTTAACTGTGAAATAAAATGAAAATATCAACAGCTCTCAAAAACACCTTAACTTTAGCAAGATCACTAAACTCATAGTCACCATAGAAAGTTCGTCAAAAAAATTGAGTCGTTAGTTTGTGGGTGTTGCTTTTGCTTTAAAATTTATAAGACTCATTCTAGGATAGCCTCAGTTGAGCGTAAATCAGTTAAGCGAGACAACTGTGCCACGAATATTTTTTTAGATTTATTTTCGGTAGCTACAGGGAGTTTTGCTTCAACGTATTTTTTCCCTAGAAATTTTCCAGAATATCTTTTTTTGCGCACCCTAAGGCCTGCGCCCCCTGAAGGCCCGCGCCCCAATGCACCGCATTGGTTGCATTGGCGTTAGTTACGCCACTGAATCGTTCATTTTAGAATCATTAATGGGGAAAATTTGAGAATTTTGTTCCTGGAATGTACAATAATGGTGTTGAGCAGAATTACACAAAGATTTCATTTTTCGATTACAAAATATTTTTTCATCAAAAGTGGTCATGTGACCTATCGTAATGGGTTAAAATTCAAATCTAAATTCAAAATCTCAATCTTATTTAACAAACTTTGTGGATAACTGCTTATACATGAATTAATGTTGCTACAATGATATGTCGTTAAAGTCTGGATAGTAAATGATAAGGTGTGATGCAACAGACACAGTCACAACGATCTTGTTTGTTCATTCAGTATTAACCATAACTCGCTCACTTATAGCTAGAATAATTTTGTAGCACCCAAATAGTGAGGATAAAATATCTTTTATCAAATAACATAGCATTTCACTGTTTAAAAAAAAATTAAATCTCTCCCCATCCATTGTGTTTCCATTATTTATACCTCTATAACGAGAAGGTGATTAAAAAAACTGATATCCTCTCAAAAATTCTCCAAAACGAAATCGTCACTGTCCCTACCCCCGACCCTATTGAAAACGCTGGAGTGGAAACTAAAACTTATTGTATTAAAGAAAAAATCCAAAAAAATTTATAAGCTTTCAGTAAGAAAATGTTTGATATAGCCTAAATAAGAAACCCGTCTCTCTCTGCAATATACATTTATATTATTGGCTAATAATATAATAATTATGTGTAACAGCCAACTTAAACAAAAATGAAAACTTCTCGTTCTGGAAGCCATTGACATTGAAGAAAAAGTTTGGAAGAGAAATTTTGGGGGAGGGCGAGGAGCGCTCAACAATTTAGAAAGTTCATAAAAACTTGTTAAGCTCAAACACTGAGAGTATGATTCCTGAAAGTCAGCATATTTCTAATTCGTGATTTTAAGTGGGTGAGATTATGCGCCCTCGCCCTCCCCTCAAAATTTCTTCCAAATTTTACTTTCTTCAATGTCAATGGCTTCCAGAACAGAGTTTTCATTTTTGTTTGAGTTGGCTACACATAATTATTATATTGTTAATGTATAAATGTATATTGCAGAGGGAGAACGGGTTTCTTGAAACTATTTCAAGCTGATGCTGCTAACTTATCAAATTACAACTTTTCTTACTGAAAGTTTATAAATTTTCCACTGTACGTTACAACAAGGTCGAAATGAAAACGTGTTAAATTCACAGAAGAGGCCCACGAAGATATAATGTTCCTGGATTTTTTTTCTTTTGGTACACAAATTTAGTTTCCACAATTCAGCGTTTTCTTAATAGGGTCGGGGGTAGATTGTGACGAATTCTTTTTTGGAGAATTTTTTGAGAGGATATAGTGTTTCCTGATAATCATTTGAAATAAAATGATTGAAATTCGATGATTCTCTCTTAAAAGATTCTTTCTAAGTATGGAATATACTGTTGTGAGCATCACCAGGTGTTTTATTGAATTGAATCCCCAAAGTACGCCTTTAAGAAATCTCCGCAAGAGACGTATGAGCATACACAGAAAATGGTAACCCGAGCTGAGCCGAAAAACGAAATTTGAGCACTTTGACAGAAGATTGGAGCATGGGGAAACTCTACTATGCCTGAAGCTTCTCCTTGGAGCTCTCTTACGGAGTCGCGCCCTTGTTAATGATGATCGGATAAAGAGAGATAAGGAGACGGCATCCTTTGAAGTTGGAAAGAGATGGAAACTCATTCGAATTTGATTCATCTATACACACAGACTAACGTCGACGCACGAATACAATGCAGCACTCATACATTACCAGGATAACACTCTATCCAAGTTTGTCAATGCAAGATCTTCGGGTTTGATAGAACCTTAATGTTTCACATTATCCAACATGGCAGACATACACTAATGAAGATGAATTTATAGCAGTTACGCCGCCTCGAACGATATTAGTAATTCAAACTTCCACTAATATTTGTGAGAGCTCAGTCGATAATAATGATGTTAATTTCTACTGTAAAAAGTCGAATAGCTATGGAAGCCCCTGATGTTTCAGTTTGAAATTCTGTCAATAATGATATTGTTATTAACAAAGTCTAATGATAGTTAATCGAATCTTGTTATCCTCTAAAGCGAATTAAATTATTGGTTCCATCTGATGAATGATCAATAATTTTACAGCAAACGACATTTCCATATTCCTGATAAAAGTAAATAAAATCGGTCAAAATCGATAAATATCGGTTGCTGTAAAAACCGATATTTTCGTATTCCTAAATTACAATCTAAAAATTTACAAATTGAAGTACATGGAAAGGGGAAGTTGCCTCTTTGAAAATATTCAGAAGAAGTTTAAATTATCTCTTAATAAGCTGTTGTCAATGGTATCTCCAATTCAACAAGAGATGTATTTGTGTGACAGTCCATTTGAACATTCCATCAATCAGAAAACTGCCAGGAATCAATGAGAACAAAAATATATAATATTCAAACATAATGAAATATACTGTTTATCCATCTTCTTTTTACTGGTACAGTGGTACATTAAGGGAGTAATTTTCACTTAAAAGTGTATATTAATTCTTTCAACTTTGAAATATGCTATTAATATCATGGAATATGTAAATAAAATAGCCTATTGTGGATACATAAATAGCTTAATGGACATGGATACAAAATTCATTCAAATCTTGCTCCTTGAAGCCCTACCACTGAAGCTGATATAATAAAGTGATATGATGAAAATAGACAATTTTTCCATCTCCTTAGTTTGACAAAACACATGCAAATAATCTGAGAGGTCTTGAATGAAGATAGATAGGTAAGATTAGTGAATGTAGTTTCCCAGATAAGAATGCTTACCGAACTGAGAAGATAGGATAATGACAGTCAGTCAGATCCAACAGTTGTTCAAAATGTGAAAGATTCAAAATCATCTCAGCCCTCGGTATAGGTATACATAGTGGGGAAATGATATCAAAGTATAAAGTTTCATTCGAGACTGTTGCATTGAACGGCATTGTGTTTTATTCATGGGCCTCCATGAATTATGTAGCAGAAATGTATGAGTTCTAGAAAAATGAATCGCAATTATACTGAACGATGGCGTGGTACCGGTGACAAGAATTAGATTAAGTCTTTCCTGAGAAAAATGTCTCCACTGGAATATTATCTTTGACATGGGGAAGAAAACTCATATTTCATGTTACATCTTGACAGGATGATTTTGTCCCAGGACAATGGAGTTTACTAAACTTTCAGTTGCTCAGGAATATGATAGTAGCTTGATTTGTTTTCGTACATAACAATTATATTTATATCTATGAGTTTTCTATTGTACAGTATTAGGAATTCTTAAGAAGCATTACACTTATCCACATAATATCTTTGAAATTATTCCATGAATTACATTGAACCAGCAGTATAATTCAAATCAAATAAATCAAACCTTGTATAAAAAAATAACCAAAAAGTAACCTTGTATTGAAAAAATACAATATTTCATTTTAATGTTATTTACAATATAAAATATTCTAACAGATGATTCTCTGTACAATAGAAGAACAATTATTTTTCCAATGCGATTTTTGTGTGTTCTCTTAAAGTTTTGTACTTTATTGACAACAGAATCAATACTCCTATTTACAAAATAAAATATGAATACTTTGGAGTATTTCTCGCTGTAAATGTATTTCATAGGCGATACATTGATCTCTAACTAATACAACTAATAGAACTATAACTAATAACTATAACTACAACTATAACTAATACAACCTTTATTAGATAGAGATTGATAAGCCGATAAAATGATTAACTTACTTTCGACCTGAGCCTAATCCATGGAAATTTAGAAGCCGCAAAACTAGATGGCGCAAAACGGTAAATGCTTACTAGAGTTATACGTTTATTGCATAGTTTGTAATTAGTTGTAGAGTTCATCGTTCTGCAAGCCGGTCTTTCGGCTTGGAATACTAATAGTCCAGTCAATGAGTGGTTTTTAGGGGAAAAAATTCATAACAAGCTAATTTTTCCCCCATCAACTACTATCATAGACAAGTGTCCTGCCAAAAGTCCCCACCCCTACCCCTCTTGCTTCCCCCCCAGCATCCCCTCAAAGTTCCAGTTTGCAAGGGTTTCGTATATCGTAAGTATCTCGGTTTGCAATGGAGATATCGATTCAAACGTTTTTTCATTCTTTAGAAAATTAATTTTTCTATAGTTTGTTCCATTACAATTTTAATCCAACTCTACTGGTTCCGGAGTTATTTGTGAAAGAATGAAGTAAAGTCGAGATTTTTTGCTTAAAAATTGTTTTTTTTTTACAAATAAAGGTTTACATGATTGTAATATTTTTAAAATTTTTAATTGAAAATGTAAGAAGAAATCGCGATCTACAATTTGGAACTAATCACGATTATCTATCATCAAGGACTTCCAAGATATAAATAATTGTGAGGAAAAATTTCCCGTGTCAAACTTTAATGAATGGACTATTTTCATGAAACCATCTGTTTAACATAGCCGCCGCGCACTACCGTGATCATGCGTATCGAACTTTGATGGACGTTCTCTCACGTTCATCTGAAGTAAAATATAGATTGTGATTATTAAAATTAAAGATAATGAAATGCTCTACATTTTTTATCTGTAACATTTTTCTGTGAAACAATCATGTAAACTTTTATTTGTAAAAAAAAAACAATTTTTAAGCAAAAAATCTCGACTTTACTTCATTCTTTCACAAATAACTCCGGAACCAGTAGAGTTGGATTGAAATTGTAATGGAACAAATTATAGAAAAATTAATTTTCTAAAGAATGAAAAAACGTTTGAATCGATATCTCCATTGCAAACCGAGATACTTACGATATACGAAACCCTTGCAAACTGAAACTTTGAGGGGGTGCTGGGGGGGAAGCAAGAGGGGTAGGGGTGGGGACTTTTGCCAGGACACTTGTCTATATGATAGTAGTTGATGGGGGAAAAATTAGCTTGTTATGAATTTTTTCCCCTAAAAACCACTCATTGACTGGACTATTTAACATAGCCGCCGTGCACTACCGTGATCATGCGTACGAACTTTGATGTACGTTTTCTCACGTTCATGTGGAGTAAAATATAGATTGTGATTATTCAAATTAAAGATAATGAAATGCTCTACATTTTTTATATTAACATTTTCATAAAACAATCACGTAAACTTCTATTTTGCAGAAGTAGACAATTTTTCATTAAAAATATCAACTTTACTTCATTCTTCCACAAATAACTCCGGAACTAGTGGAGTTGGAGTAAAATGGCAATGAAACAAATTATAGAATGTTTAATTTTCTAAAGAATGAAGAAAAGTTTGAATCGATATCTCGATTGGAAGTCGAGATTCTTACGATATACGAAGCCCATGCAAACTGAAACTTTAACTTTGAGGGGGTGCTGGGGGGGAAGCAAGAGGGGTAGGGGCGGGGACTTTTGCCAGGAGACTTGTCTATATTATGATAGTAGTCGATGGGGAAAAAATTAGCTTTATTCGCTGTGTGCACAAGGTGGTGGGGATAATAAAATCGACACCTGCGCTCACGCGGAATTTTAGTGAACGAAAAAGTTGAGTTTAACATGAGAAAGGATAGGGAATAAGCATTTAAAATGCATTTAAAGTATTGTCGTATTCCTAATTGTAAAAATACCGTTCAGAATAGTAATTGCGGCTTCTATTCCTTCCATATTTCCAAACGTAAAGTGATTCAACAAAGAAATCGGATCTCAGTTTTGAATTAATCGAGTGAAAAATCCAGTCCAAAAGCATATGGTTGATTTGAAGTCTCACTTACCAATACTGCAATTTGAAATGATAACCAATGGAAATGAACTCAGCTGTGGAGAAACTTCATCGTCTGCTCCATGAGCTTCGAACATAACCTTTAAAGTTGATTAAAAACTTGAATTGAAGATTTATAATAATGTTTTTAGAACATACGATATATTAATTTTATTATTCTAAATATAATTCCACAATCGATAAGTAGGAAAAATAGCGACAGGGAATTCTATTTCAATTATAAACTAATTTTTACGTACATAAGCCTATCCTTGCCCATGTTAATCTACCCTCGTAGATTCATACGATTATCCGCTAGAGCGCAACACGGTAGATGCACACAGCGAATACTAATTTTTTCACCTATCGGGGGGTTTTTGGCACTCATTGACTGGACTATAAAGAAAGGCGGACACTACACATGAATCATCCCCACCGATAAGAAGCCATATGATTAAAAAAAAAAAACTACACATGTATGGGGTACTATTTATTTATGGATATGTTTATAATAAATATTAAGATATGGGAAGAATCAATAGGCATTCAACATTCAACCAAAACTGCTTCTATCACAAGTTCAGATGGATTTTCTCTGTAAGAAGCTTTCAAATCCAGTGTGTCCATCTTCTTCCTGTATAACAATACTTCTAATTCCTCACGAAAGAAGTTCCCAATTATAACTCTCAAGAGTCTATGTAAGAAATATTCAAGCCCAGTGTATCCGCCTTTTTCCTAAACAACAAGACTTCTAAACTCTTAGGCTAGGCGTACACCGGTTAGTCAAGACAAGACAAGATTAGTCACGTTTAGTCACAGTAATCTTATGAAGCAGCACACACCGATGCAATGACTAATCGGTGTGTGTTGCTTCATAAGCAACTATGTGAAGTATTGTGACTAAACGTGACTAATCTCGTCTTGTCTTGTCTTGACTAACCGGTGTACGCCTAGCCTTACGAAACAAGCTACTGATTATTATTATTATGATGCCACACAGTCAGCCTCTAAATGATTAGGTTTCTAATGAATTATTGCTGTCACTGTTCGCGCTAGAGCTCGCAGGTGAGTTGGAGTTGGCAAAGTAGGGCGCAAGTGTCAAGTAAAGTTAACTTCCATCTTACTTTGGAGACTCCTCTTCCCGGCCGATTGCACAACTTTTAAAGGTCATCCACGGAGCCATTCGCATATTGGAAGTGTCAGAAGAAGCTGGTTTCCGATGCGTTGCAGGAAATTATTGTCGGCCGAGTAGTTGGAAAAGTTTAGGTAGTCGACATCACTCATTCAAGTTTTCGGAGAAGTTGGGAAAATCCCGGAGCTGAATTTTCTGCTGCTTGAATAATGCACTACTGACATTTACCTTCACAGCCTGTGAGCAACACTTTCAGCCCTAACCTTTCTATGGTTTCTGACATTTGTATATTTATTCCTTTCTTTTGTTAGGATTTGGGAGATGCTGATTTCGAACTATCGATAGATATTTCGGAATGTCATTCATCCTTTATGTTTTATTTATTACTATTATTCTGAACTATTGTATCATTTTATTTATTCTACTTGTGTTTCTTTTTGCTTGTTCAATGATGACTCCTCCCTGCACACGGACAAATCATCCATGCAGGGAGTATATTCAATAAATATTGTAACACTTCTATATTGTATTGTAACCTTTCTGTTTCGGGAATTGGAAGACACTGATTTTGAACTATCAATAGATATCATTGCTATATTTGTTTGAGGTATTTACAGAATTTGGAACATAATTAATGATCGGTTTGTATAATTAATTAATTTATCTGTTCATTCAAAATATTATTTGAATAATTACTACTTTTTAGATTCTGCGTTTTTCACTATCAAAGTGCAAACAAAACTGTTTTCTCTTTCCTCTGCTGTTGTTGAGTAATTTCCATGCTATTTAATCATCCATCAGAGATGAAGATTGAATGTTATTACTCGTTCGAGCTATATTTCAACAGATTCTGTTCTAGTTCAGCTGGATCGTATTCTCCAAAGTACACGATAAAGCCCAAGTTCAGAGCTAAGTTGAAGCTCAACTGCTGCTATATGCCAGTTAAGCCCCTCGGCCATACAATCTCAACAACTCTCGCCACATTTCTCAGTTCTTGCTCGAGAGAATTGTTGAGAGTACATACACCAAATCTTTACAACTTTGTTTCTCAAATAGCTCTCAGCTATGCTCGAATGTATTGTCATGATCTCTTTCAAACACTCTTTCCTTACCCTTTTAACACTTCATTTTGCCATTTGTGAGATTCTAAAATGAACGGACGAATTTCTATAACAATATTAAGTAAGAAGAAATCAGTAGATAATCAGTAGAATATTGATTAAGTAGAAGAAATATTGAAGTAAAATAAAGCTGCGTTAACACCGGAGTTAATAACAAAAGTTTTTAACATAAGTTATTAGAGGCCGTGTACCCACGGAGCAACTGCTATCTGACTTCAGTCAGCAGCCCAGCGTTGCCAGATGACATTTGGCTGTTTTTCGGGTAATTGGGTAATCTCACCTATCAGTCAATGTCATCTGGCAACGCTGAGTTGCTGACTGAAGTCAGATAGCAGTTGCTCCGTGGGCACACGGCCTCTAATAACTTTTGTCAAAAACTTTTGTTATTAACTCCGGTGTAAACGCAGCTTTAG